>JAVSBU010066537.1:0-13827 GCA_033118015.1 Loricariichthys derbyi
AATCATCAAAATCGGTAGAGTACAATATTTATAAGAACTTATTAGTTTTATAGAAATGCATGCAAAGTGTTTTAAACTATCTTAAATACAGCTGTATCTTAATATCTTAAATACATACTGTATGTATGTATGTATTCCAAAAATGTATCCCATTACAAAAAAATTAGAATATCATGGAAAACTTGATTCATTTCCATATTTCTATTCAACCAGTTAATCCTTTATAGATTATAGGTTCAGGGCCCAAAAATTTAAATGATTTCAAGTATTTATTTGTTTGAACAGCCAGCCTCCTTACCTCTGAAGTTTTGTGGCTTACCCATCCTTATCCCATCCTATCCCTCACATTTCTATCTCTCAAATGTATGCACATTTTATTATATCCTTTCATAGAAAACATGAAAAAAATGTTGTTTGAACACCATTATTATGTAGCACTGTCTTAACCCCCTTTATCATGGAATTCACCACAGATGCAAAGCAATCCTCTTCCACTCCTCCATGATGTCATTACATCCAGTGCCATATCCAGATTTTGACAAATGACAAGCAGGCCAAACATGGATTACTGCAATCATGGCCTGTGGTCTGATGAGAGTGAAGAGTATCAAGAAAATTGTCCCTTGCCAACAGTCAAGCATGGTGGTGGTAGCATCATAATCTAGAGCTGCATGAGTGCTGCTTTCACTCTGGAGCTGCGGTATACATATACTGTGATATTGTGAAGCAATGCATGATCCTTTCCCTTTGGAAAGGAAACCTTCCACCACCCCCATGGTGGACATAACCCCGTGCTGCATTTGCTTGAGCTCACCCAGTGCTCCCAGCCAGTCATCGAGTATATTATCCATTTCCGAACCCTGGCCGCAGAGACTGGGTGGAACGATGCCTCCCTTCAGGCTGCCTTCCACAGGGGTCTGAACAGTTGAAGGATGAGCTGGAAGCTTGTGACCCTCCCACCTTCCTGTCTGCCCTGTATGACCAGTGCACCCACTTCGATGCCTGTCTCAGAGAGCGGGACTGGGAACGTGTCTCAGCCAGCCACCCTGCCATGAGACTACCACACCTGCCTTTGCCTGACCCTGAACCCATGCAGTTAGGTGGCTCCACCCAGGGGCCATCAGGAAAAGGGTGCAGCCCACAGACCCTAAAAGGGGGGGTCCCCCTTCATTCGGAGTTCCTCCCACCCAAGCAGGTTGATGGCGGTGGCCGAATCTCCATCCACCTCCGGGTCAGCATAGACCCTAGGTCCGTGGGAAACTTTATTGACTAGGGGCTGGCACAATGCCTGGGCCTCGACCTCGAGCCCCTGGAAGAGCCAGCACCTATTGTGGCAGTCGATGGGTGCCTCCTAGCTTCTGGACCCATTTGCTTTCAGACATAACCTGTATGGGTTAAACTGGGGGCCCACGCGGAGCAGATCCTGCTTATGGTCACCCAGTTGTCCCACCTCAGTTTGTTCTTGGGACTCCACAACCCCCTAATCAATTGGTGATCAATCATATCGTGGGCGCCCAGGTGCCAGTCCTGCCACTGCTAACACCAGTGCCGGCATGTGTGGGGAAGGGTGACCCGGCTCCTGACCTCATCGCCATACCTGCCCCATACTGGGACCTGGCAGAAGAACCTATTGTGGGGGCCCTGACCAGGGAGCTAGACCAGGCCATGCAATGGCCTAGCGGGATGCAATTTCATCCCATCCCGGGTCCACCAACAAGCCCTCAAATGGGCCCATGAGTCCCACATGGCAGCCCACCCAGGAATAGCTGGGACTGCCGACATCCTGAAACAGCACATCTGGTGGCCAGGCATGGACAAAGATGTCAAAGTCTTCGTCACCTGGTGCCAAAATTGCGTGATCAACATGGCTTCCAGGGAGCGCCCCGTTGGCCTCCTCCACCCCCTCCCAACCCCCACTTGGGCTGCCTTCAAACAGGCCACTGAGACCATGTGCCAGCAGGCTGACTGCAGACGCCGGCCAGCACTCAATTACAGACTGGGACAGGACATATGGCTGTACACAAAGGACCTGCCCATCCGGGGTGTTGCCAGGAAATATGCACCAAGGTATGTGGGCCCATTTAAGGTGGTGAGGCAGATCAACCTGGTTCCCTACAGGCTTGACCTTCCCTCTACCATGAAGGTCAGCCCCACCTTCCATGTATCCCGGCTTAAACCGTTCGTGTGCAATGCCCCAGGCCCCACAGCCTGCCACTGTCTCACCTCATTGAGGGAGCCCTGGTGTACATGGTTCACCAAATCCTGGACTCCCAAGAGGTACAAGGCTCCCACCAATATCTGGTGGGCTGGGAGGGATATGGGCCGAGGAACAGTCTTAGGTGCTGGCCCACAACATACTGGACCTGGAACTCGTAAGAGAGTTCCGGGCCAACAGCGTCACAAGATTGGGGTTGTCAGGGGCCGCCCTGGGTGGGGTAATGTCACATCCCCCATTCGAGCCACGAGGGCCCTCTCGCTCCACCGATTGCTCCGGCGCGAGATTGCAGATGTGCAACTAATCAAGCCATCTAATGCCTGACAGCTGGGAGCATCCCAATAAATACAATGACACTTAAGCTGTTCCCTGTCACATCTTCTAAACGCTTCTACGCCGCTACCAGTGCATGCCTACCTTTTGGCATAATACTGCTCACTAGTGTATACTTAAGCACCAGAGAGGTTTTTACCTCCTTCCTTGTCATGTCAGCACAACTGCTTCCTTTTGAATAGTGCATTTGCTTCCTTTTTGAATAGCGCATTTGCTTCCTTTTTGAATAGCGCGTTTGCTTCCCTTGCCATTTACCGTAATACGAAACAGGGATTTCCCCTCTGACACTGTGCACGAGGAGATCCCTGTTTCCCATCGCCATGCCCCTTGCATGGCTGGCAATGACACTAAGTCACTCTGAAGAAGACTCTTCCTCAGCTTTTTTAAATCCTTTTTTAATTTTTTAATCTCATTCTTGCATTCTCCCTGCTCCTTCGGGGTAGTCTGTGTTACATCCTTTGCACTCAGGCTTCGGTCCTCCTATTTTTGTTGTTCCCTCACATTTTCCCCCCATTATTTTGGTGTTGAGCTCACGGGCCTTATCCAACCCCGTGCCGCTTAGTCTTCGCCTTTGGTGGGTGTCCTCCCCGTCCAAAGGGGGGAGGAGAACTAGGCTCCGGGAGGACTGAGGTAACTGCTTAAGGACATTAGATAGTGTATGTATATATATATATATATACATATATATATATATATATATATATATATATTCTAAGAGTGTAATATATCATGTAAAAATGTAAAAAATAAATAAGGATATACCCAGAAAGCTATAGGCTTTTGTTCTAAAGTGTTTATAAACACATCTACATTTTGAACTCCTCCTAATGTTCAACTTTCTGAAACAGCATTCCACACTATTAATGAAATGATTAAAAATGAATTACTGTCATGTTAGGTTTATTTCTAGGTTGAGAAATTTACCCCAACCAATTACAGCATGTGGCCGGCACAGTGTTGACAGTAGGTAGCACTGTTGTCATGCAGCTTCAAGATCTCCGGTTTGATCCCAAGCCCAATCTCCACCTGTAGGGAGTTTGCCTCCTCCATGCCAGATCAGGTTTTCTCTGGGTACTCTGGTTATCTATAATCATTCCAAAGACATGCATGTGAAGTTAATTGTTGTTTCCAAAATGTAGTTAGTGTGTATGTGTCATATTGTCACCCTGTCTAGAGTTGTTCCTCTCCTGATGCACTGGCTAGGCACCAGCTTTCCCAGAACCCTGACTAGGATTAAGCAGAAAATACAGTGAATGAATGATTCACTGAATTCAGTGAATGGTACTGATGTTCGCCTCCCCCCATCCGGAAGGGTCCGCACCAAATCTGGGCCTGAGCGGTACACGGTAGTTCTCTTGATCTGGCCCCCAACCTGGTGCTGTGATGGAAGATCCGGGCACGTACACGACATCTCAGCGGTTCCTCTCCAGGCATCTTTCTGGGACAGCCTCTACGTCTCGGTGCCGGGTGTGATGGTGACTCTGGGCAAGTCCTTCACCAACAGAGGATCCAGAACGTCTGCTGCAGGAATCCAGCTGCGTTCCTCTGGACTGTACCCCTCCCAGTCTACCAGGTATTCCTCCATCTGGAGTCCAGCAAACATCTCACTGCATACACAGAGTTGTCCTCTATGTCTGCCGATGGAGGGTGTTCGGCCCCTGTTACGGACTCATCCAGGGGACCACTGGTGACAGGCTTCAAAAGTGATACACGGAAGGCTGGGCACACCCAGTACTGTGAAGGTAAATTAAGACTGTAAGTTACCTCGTTTCTTTTTTTAACAACTTCAAAAGGCCCTATGTATTTCTCCATAAGTTTTCTACTTCCCTGCTGTGGTCGGAAGTCTCTGGTGGATAGCCACACTCTGTCTCCAGGTCTGTAAGATGGAGTCTTGCCTCAGTGCTTGTCCACTTGGTGTTTGTGGGGCTCAATAATCTCCTTAAAGTGTTGATGTATCTCCTCCCAGACCTTCTCACTGCGTCTCAACCACTCATCAATGGCAGGGATGTCAGTTCTCTCTCTGAACCAAGGTATGAGCGATGGCTGGTAACCTAGGAAGCACTGGAAGGGAGTCACTCGCGTGGACAAGCATGCCAGCAAGTTCTGGGCGATCTCGGCCCAAAGCAAAAAGGTTACCCAGTCCTGACTGTTCTTGGCACAGTAAATTCTTAAAAATTTGCTTAGTTCTTGATTCATACGTCCACATTGACCATTGGTTTTGGGGTGATATCCGGATGATAAACTAACTGTGACCCCTAATCCATTCATGAATGCCGCCCAAACCTGTGACACAAACTGGGGCCCCCTATCAGGTACAATATTCTCGGGAACCCCAAGTAACCTAAACACATTGTTGAAGAAAGCCTCAGCTGTCTAGAAAGCAGTAGGCAGTTGAGCAAATGGGACAAACCGAACTCCCGTGAAAAACAGTCTACAATTGTCATAATGACAGAGTAACCATGTGAGTCCGGTAACTCCATCACAAAGTCAATTGCCAGGTGAGACCAAGGATGACATGGGATTGGAAGTGGTACCAGCTTGCCTGCTGGTAGGACACGCAGTGTTTTGCTCCTGGCACAAGTGCTACATGATGCAATAAACTCGTGTGTCCTCACGCATCCCTTCCCACTAGTACTGAGACTCTACCAGTTGCCGAGTTCTCATCTCGCCTGGGTGCCCAGAGGTAATCGAAGTGTGAGCCCACATGATCAGACTGCTTCTAAACTGCTTGGGCACGAAAGTTCTGTTATTCAGGCATTGTTTGGAGGGAGAACACTCAGTGTTACAATGCTTGATCTGTTCCTTGATCTCCCATCTAATGGGAGCTACAATAACTTCCTGCCTTAAAATCCTTTGCAGTTCCTGGGTTTCCATCTCTTCCTCCTCAAATACACTAGACAGGGCATCTGCCTTGTTATTACATGATCCTGGCCTATAGGTTATGGTGAAATTGAATCTAGAGAAAAATAGTGACCAACGAGCCTGTCTAGCATTCATACGTTTTAGGGACCTTAAATACTCGAGGTTTCTATATTCTGTTAAATAAATAATTATAAACGGGTGTTCTGCACCCTCTAGCCAATGATGTCACTCTTCAAAAGCTAGTTTCATGGCCAGCAATTCTCAATCCCCAATGGCATAGTTTCTCTCTGGCCGCCGATAATTTGTGCGAGAAGTATGCCACCGGATAAAGCTTGCTGGGATTTCCCCCATGTTGCGATAACACAGCCCCGACTCCCACACTCGAAGCGTCAACCTCGACCACAAACGGTTCCCTGGGATCGGGGTGCTGCAATAAGGTGACAGAAGTAAAGATTTCCTTCAGTCTTCTGAAGGCTACAGAGGCCTGTTCAGACCAATTAAGTTTTTTGGCATTGTTTTTCAATAGGTTAGTCAGGGGTGCGGCAACCAAACTATAGTTTCGGATAAACCTGCGGTAGAAATTAGCAAAGCCCAGAAATCTCTGCAGCTCATTCACTGTCTTGGGCGTGGGCCAGTTTACTACTGCCTGAATCTTTTGGTCATCCATAGAGATCCCATCGTAATAACGTAACCCAAAAAAGATACGGTCCGAAGATGGAACTCACACTTCTCAAGTTTGGCATATAAACTATTCTCCCTAAGGCGACCAAGAACCCGGCATACCTGATTAAAATGTGTGCTGAGGTCAGGCGAATGAATCAGAATGTCGACTATATATACAATAACACATTTACCTAACGTCCCAAAAAAACAAATGACTGAAATACCAAAGGTGCGTTCTTTAACCTGAATGGCATGACACAATATTTGTAGTGGGCTTTCGTGGTAGAAAAAGCCATTTTCCATTCGTCTCCCTCTCTGATGCGAATCAAATTATAGGCGCTCCGTAGGTCCAATTTAGAGAACACCCTAGCCTCCCATAGCTGCTCAAGAGCAAGGGCAAGGGATACGGGTAGGTTTTGGTAATCTCATTAAGCTTCCGGTAGTCGATCCAAGGTCGCAAACCCCCATCCTTCTTTTTAACAAAGAAGAATGAGGCAGAAGCTGGAGATACTGACCTTCAAATAAAGCCCTGGGAGAGGGCCTCCTGTACATACTCCCCCATTGCTTGTCCTCGACCTGAGTGAGCAGATACATGTGAGATTTGGGAGGAATTTGGTTATGTATTAATTCAATAGTACAATCGCATGATCTATGCAGTGGGAGCTTGGTAGCCTTCTCCTTGCTATACACATCTGAATACTCCAAGTATTCAGGAGGAATATGTACAGGTTTGTCGAGGTTAGGGCTCTCCATGACAGTGGAACTAACGATAACCTTTGGTTTACTCAGACAGTGCCCCTGACAATGCTCTGACCAGGAAATAATACTTTTATCAACCCAAGATATTAACAGGTTGTGTCTCTTTAACCACAGTAACCCCAGAATAATGCAATAGTCTGTCTCGTCTAACACAAACAATCGTATTTTTTCAGTATGCAATGCGCCAACGTCCTTACGAAGGGGTACCGTGCGATGACTGATAGTCCCTGTTCCTATCGGAGATCCATCCACAGCTGCCACACTTCTTGGGACCTTCAGATCATCCAGTCCAAGCTGTAGCTGTTCCGCCAGTCATCTATTGATGAAGTTTCCTTGGGAACCAGAGTTGATTAATGCTGGGAAAACAAAAGCAAGGTCCTGGCAGTAAATAGTTACTGATATCATGAATGAACGAGAGGGGTTCTTTGCAGACGACTTACTCACCGCTTTAGCGTGTGGAGTACACTCCACATGCTTTTCCGAAGTGTTGGCAGATGGCTCATATGGACGGCCTGGGTGACCATGCATGGCACGGTAGGACCCACCACGGGACGAGCCTAATACACTCCCTTGGGACGGAGCTCGGGAAGGGCAGTTTGGACACTGACGAACAAAGTGCAGTACAGACATAGCCCATACCTGAGTCTTCTGATCCTCTCCTCTCTAGGTAGGCGTGTGGTATCGATCTCCATTGGTTCGTGGTGAATAGGTCTAGGAGCTGGAAAAAGGACATACTGGACAATCAGGGTTGCCTCCGCCTCCTCCTTGGGCCCGTTGCAACACACCCCGGATACCTATTTACTGGGCAGATGGGTACCATTAGAACTAAGCTGATCAAGACGGATAGTTATATATTAGTGAGTCCAGACCCGGATCATTGTCCTTGCAGGTGAGTTTGGCGAGTAACTCAGTTCTCAAACCATTACGGAAGATGGAGATCAAGGCTGGTTCATTCTAGCCAATGCCAGTGGCAAGGGTACAAAATTCCAGAGCATACTCGGAGGTAGACCCGGTGCCCTGTCTTAATTTAATTAACAATTCCCGCTGGGATCGCCCCTCATGGGGATGGTCGAACACTAGTTTAAACGCTTCTAGGAACTTAACATAAATCTGTCTCTCCATAGAGGACCAAATAGCTGTTGCCCAGTCCAATGCTCTACCTGTCAAACGAGAAACTAAAGAAGAAATGTTGGCAGAATCAGAACTAGCCAGAGTTAGCAAAGTAAAGAGAGCATTGCAATAGAAACCCTCTAAAGGACTCGGGGAAACCATCAAACTTATCAGGTTTACTTACAAGGAACCATGTATTAACAGTGTCACCTTCGTCGGGCGGAGGTGTCTCCTCAGTAACGGCAGGTCGGCTTACCAACTTGGTAGTGATCTCCTGTAAGGTGTTGTGGATCTCAGCGAGCTGAGCGTTCTGCTTGGATTGTTGGGAAAAATCGTCTCAACTGAGGTGGTTACACTCTGTAGTTGTTAGTGGTGTTCGCCGAACAACCCACCCTGATGAGCCAGAGCACTTTGGAGCTCCTGAATCTCAGCCATCACATGGGTGACGAAGTATTCTGTAACACCAAAAGAGTATAAAGTGACGCTTGCTGAGTAAGAGTAAAGCCAATATTTATTACGACAAATGGCTTGGGTTAACAGACCAAACAGGGATGAGACAAAAAGCATAAATCTATACCAGACCAGGGTCAAACACGGGAGGATAGTAATAGCCAGAGCAAACAGGAAACCAGGGATAATCCAACTAATGAGAAGCCAGATAAACAGCGCGGGTCGATAGCCAGAATAACAATCAAACAGATAATCAGAACACTCTGTATGCAACACAGAGTCGGTAATACTTCACGACGTTCAAGACTTTGCGAGACATTATAAAGCCGCCAACTGATCTGTATCAGCTGCCACTAAGTACTCAGGAGACAGATGGCGTGCCAATCCCGGCTCCTCTGGGAGATGGAGTCCTGGGCGCAGTTCGCCTCAGGTACGAGCTTAGAGGGCGTGACAGTAACAGCATTTAGATCAGATATTTAAGACTTATAGATAAAAGTTGATGGAGAGTCCTTACCAAAGAACTGGCTAATTTTGTCAAGAAAGTGACCGGACTTTTCTGATTTGGTATTTCCTGATATGTTCACATACAGTGACATACAAAAGTATCCATCCATACCCCTTGAACATTTCCCCATTTTTTTCATGTTATACCCACAAACTTAAATGTGTTTTGGGATTTTATGTGATAGACCAACACAAAGTAGTGTTTTTTCCATCAACTCTGACCAACTTCCCTGTCCTTGCTGAACAAAAGCCCACAGCATAATGCTGCCACCACCATGTTTCATAGATAGATAGATAGATAGATAGATAGATAGATAGATAGATAGATAGATAGATAGATAGATAGATAGATAGATAGGAGTTTCTGCTCAGCAATGTATTTTATGTTCACTTTATGCTGGCCATTTGTAGCTAAGCTGTACCTTTCCAGAGAAGTGAAATAATGAGGTAGCATGAAATAAGTCCAGCACAAGTATCTGATGACTGTGTCTAGCCTCCATGTCTGCAACAATGTACTGCTTATCAGTCTAAGCTGTCCTGTGTGTTTCACCACTTTATTTATTGAAAACTCCCAAAGTCTAGAAGTATAAGGAGTGAAGGAGGGCCATTTAGGTCACCAAATAGAATAATCCAGTTGAAATTGCATTCTGTGGTGCTGTACACAACACAGCACTGCAAAATGAAAATAAGCATTTTTCTCTGAAGTCTCTCTATTTCTGATTTGATGGACAGACGTGGTTTCAATCCAACACATCTCCATGGAAAAGCTTTTTAGCAAATCCTGTGGGTAAATCCTGTGGGGGGACAAAATTACATATTTCCAAGATAAGGTTTCAGGGTCAAGATCAAAGTAAAGGCCCTGCCATCTCTCATCTCACTCTTCAGCCAAACAAACAGGTTTTAATTGTCTATATGGAGCATGGAAATTGACACCTGTGACGCTGCTCTGCTGGCTACTAACACCCTGGTGTGAACCTTGTCATGAAAGTCCAGGACAGTGTTTGAAAAGGCCCAGTTTAGCTAGTACTAAAGAAACTGCCATTTATAAAATATCAGAGTCCAAAAATTGGCAGATCAATGAAATGTGTGTCTGGTTCATATATACAGTGCCATGGCGTGTGGATAACCCTACTACCAATATTGCTCCTGCTTGCCTGCTGCTGATCTAATGGAGAGATCAATATGGCCTTGCATAGAAATAATATAATATAATGACTGAACTAGAACAATGTTCCACTGTACAATTATTAGGAAGTGGCCTTTCCCAGAGATAAATGTTTAGATAATAGTACATTTTTAGACTTCTTAGAAGCCTACATGATGTCACAGAGGATTTTTGTATCCACTTCTACATAATTATGTACTCAAAATTTCATCATCTATCCAATTATAATTGATTAGAAAGTCTATCAAAGAGAACACAGTGAACATGCATAAGCATGACGTGGATGAGAAGCCAAAATAATGCAGAACCAGCAGAGGTTGCAGATGCAACATCAAAAGATGAGTCCCCAGTGGACTTCTCCTCCCTCAAGCACAGGCTGATTATTCGGCCAGAAAGCAATGTAAAGTCTTAAACCCGAGTAGCTGTGGTGGTGGGCTAGTGTTTAGTTTGCTGCACCACCCAAGCACAATGAAACATAGCTTGAAACATAAAATAACTTTAATATTGCTATCTGAAATAACCAATTTATCATTTTTATGCATATATCACTGCAAAGCCTATTCTTGCACAAGAACAGCACATGAAACAGAGGTCTAACATGCTCTAAATTGGTTTGTTGCTGAAATAATATATGCCAAATAACAATGTCTGCAACAGAACACACAATTTGGGTACAGAGTGTACAATCACACCTCAGAGCAACAGGTGTGGGTCTTAACATGCCCGTAAAATCTTCAAAAACTGTGATATTCAAAGCTGCAATTGCTGTTAATGGAGTATTCTCTGAAAATATATAATATGAAGCTGATGAAAATAGCATCATAAACATTTGTAAGTTGCTCATGAAAAAATAAATAGCTAAATGACTAAATGTAAACATTGACATTGTAATGTGTTCTGCTAACTGACATTATACCTCAAAGTATTATATCTAACCAAGTAAAAACTCCAAAAAGTAAAAGTAGTTTATAGTATGAATATTGTATCATTAAGATATTGTGTTTACTTGGGTAAAGATTTGTGTTGGAATTATTGTTGCATATAGTCTTGACTTACAGTGGTGTGTGGAAGTTTGTGAACATTTTAGAATTTGAGTTTTGGACTCAGTCAGACAGATTGTGTACAAATGATGGAAATTCAAGACCATTGTTACCCTCCTCCAGAGTGGTTGACCAGCAAATATCACAGAGCAAGGCATGTAAACAAAAAACACAATTCCAGTGAAGTTGAGACATTGTGTAAAACACAAATAAAAACCGAATATGATTAATTGCAAATCTTTTTCAACCCATATTCAATTGAACACACAAATATGAGATATGTAATGTTCAAATGGATAAACTTCACTGTTTTTTGCAAATATTCACTCATTTCGAATTTGATGCCTGCAACACGTTTAAAAAAAGTTGGGATGGTGGTAATTTAGGACTAGTAATAAGGTTAATAAAACTATATAATGATGTGATTTCAAACAGGTGATGTCAACACGTGATTATGATTTGGTACAAAAACAGTATTCAAGCAAAGCTGATAGAGCAGGAAGAGCAATGGCAAATTTGAAGAGCAGGTGATGGCAATGGCAAAGGAAATGTGTGAGAAAATTATTGAGATGTTTAAAAACAATGTTCCTCAAAGAAAGATTAAAGGAATTTGCATATTTCCATCATAACGTTTGCTGATTTGGTTTGTTTTGTATTGTCTTATTGAAAAAGGAATGGATGTCCCAGGAAAGATGTAGCACATGGCATTCATTTTTTTCCAAAATAGATCTGGAATACTGATTTATTTCCATTGTGTGATGGTCCATCCTAGATGCCTCTGAACCCAGAGAAGTCAACAGCGCTTCTGGATATGGTCAACATGAGGCTTCCTTTTTGCACAGTAAAGTTTTAAGTGGCATTTGTGAAGATAACTCCATATTCTAGGGGTTGGCAAATGTTTGCCAAAGTAATCCCTTGTCCATGTAGTTATATCTCCTTTTGTTCAATGTTGGTTCTTGATGCAGTGCTTTCTGAGAGATCAAAGATCACAGCATTCAGCTTAAGCTTGTGCCTTTGGCCTTTACACACTTTAATTCCTCAAGATTACTTTGATTGTTTAATGTTATTATGGACTGTAGAGGAAGGAATATGCAAATTCATTTGAGGAAATTTGTTTTTAAACATTTCAATAAAAAAAGTCTCAGCATTTCTTGGCTACTGCTTTTGTACCAAATCATGATCATAATCACCTGTTGCTATCACCTGTTTGAAATCACATCACTATTTAGTATTTTATCCTTATTATTAAGTACTAAATTGCCACCGTCCCAACTTTTTTGGAACGTGATGCAGGCAGCAAACTCAAAATGAGTGAATATTTGCAAAAAAATAAAAAATAAAATAAAATAAAGTTTATCCGTTTGAACATTACATATCTTGTCTTTGTAGTATATTCAATTGAATATGGGTTGAAAAGTATTTACAATTCATTATATTCTGTTTTTATTTATGTTTTACACAACATCCCAGCTTCATTGAGGTTGTAGTTGACGAGATCACAAAGGCCCTCAGATTAACTTTTAAGCAACTGAAGGCCTCTCTCACATTGGCTAATGTTAATGTTCATGAGACCATCATCAGAAGAACACTGAACAACAAGGGTGTGTGTGACACGGGTGTAAAGAGAAAGCCACTCCTCTCCAAAAAGAACATTTCTGCTCATCTGCAGTTTGCTAATTATCGTATGGACAAGACAGAAGACTATTACAAGAATGTTTTTTGGACAGATGTGACCAAAATATAACTTCTTGGTTTAAAAGAAAAGTGTTATGTTTGGAAAAAGGAAAACACTGCAGTGCAGCATAAGAACCTTCTCTCATCTGTGAAACATAGCGGTGTTAGTATCATGCTTTGGGCCTGTTTCGCTGAAACAGCGGCCAGGGCAGCTTGCCGTCATTGATGGAACAATTAATTCTGAACTATAACAGTGAATTCTAAAGGAAAATATCAGGGCATCTGTCCATGAACTGAATCTCAAGAGAAGATGGGACATGAAGGAAGACAATGACCCTAAGCACACAAACCACTGTACCAAAGAATGAGCAAAGAAGAATAAAGTTAATGTTTGGGATTGCTAAGTCAAAGTCCTGACCTTAATCCAGTCAAAATGTTGTGAAAGGACCTGAAGCTAGCAGTTCATGTGAGGAAACCCACCAGCATCACAGATTTCAGGCTGTTTTGTATGGAGGAATGGGATAAAAGTATTCCAAGCCAGTATGCAGTACTGATCAATAGTTAACAGGAGATGCCTAAAAAACCCTAGTGTCAGGACGAGAGGTCTTATTCATCCTGGCATACGGTTCCTGCTCCGCTGGAGGAGGAAGTAGTGCCCTCTAGCGGCACAGCATCACAGCGCATGGTGATTGGAGTCGGCTGTGTCAGGCTCCATATAAGCCCACGAACAAGATCAGAATAGGAGCGGCAATGTCTAGTTTCCATCAGCACATCACGTTAGTACAGTGCGCCGCTCGGATTCTGTATCTCTTGGTGGTGCGCTGTGGTGGAACTTGGGATGAACTTTATCTGGTATGGTTATCTCTGAGGCGTTTGTGTTAGATCGGCAGTGCAGCAGGCACCTAGCTTGGGAGGCTAGGTGCTGTGTGTGTGAGGCACGTCCCGGCCCTTACCTTGTTTAGGGAAGACGGTACAACCTGCTCTTTGTAGAGGGCAGGTGGAGTAGGGGCAGGAGCCCTGAGGTCATGTGAGTCTCCAATTAGATAGGGAGG
>JAVSBU010066747.1:0-13823 GCA_033118015.1 Loricariichthys derbyi
TGTTGCAAATTTGACACATACCTAAATTTCTATTTATTTTTGGTGAAATAGTAAAAATAACAATATCATTTAAATTTAGCATCTATTCTAAGGCAAAAACACACATTATTTTTTTTTTTTCACACATGATTAAATATTCAGGCGTCAAGGGGTTAATATTCTAAAAACACTCAAAGCATAATAGAATCGCACAGAAACACATTAGAGCTCTTACACGGTGCAGCTTTACAGGTTTGAATCCGTGGCCGGCTGGGCACCGCAGTTCTAGTTCGGGAGCTTGATTTTGTGGGTCTCGATTTAGATCTGCAGTTTTGAGACGACTTTGAAACGCGGGACGCTTCTTTGCGTATAGCCTCCGTGTATTCCTGTTCCTATAAGCACATGAGAAAAGCATCAAAAGCAACTCTGTGGAAGTTATGCAGACATGAAGATGCGTTCTTTACACAGAAGTAAAGAATAAAGTAAACAGGATCATCCACACATATTGGAATATCGTATAGATGCTCTTACAGCCTCCTGAGCTCGGAGCCTCTCGATGGCCAGCTCCACTCTCTGGTGCTCATCCAGGTTTCTCAGCTCTGCCTTGTACGCTTCTGCCACCATCTACAGGATGAACCAAAGAAACACATCATCTAACCGCTGACAGTCCAAGATCCACAAAGCAGATACCAAATGAGCAGTGGGCAGGTTTGTATTACTTCATAATTTAAGCCTTACATTACTGTTTATATCACCACGTTTAAACAGAGCTGACAAGACGAGAGAGGAACTGGCAACCCTGGAATTAAACCCAATGAAATTGCTGCAAACACTATATGCTTAAGGAAACAAATAACCTCAATTGTTATTTAATAGAGGAATGAAGTTTACATCACACACTTCTGTAAGATTAATGGTTGGTTGTGAAAAAAAAATCCAAGAACTGATCAAGTGATGTATTATCAAATACATTAAACTCATGTTTATTAGTTACTGGCAAAATCTTCATTCTGCACTCGCTGTATACAAACTGCAACAACAATAAAACCCACTTGACTCGTAAAATACTGCAAACCCAATTCCAATGAAGTTGTGTAAAACATAAATAAAAACAGAATACAATGATTTGCAAATCCTTTTTAACCCATAATCAATTGAATACACTACAAATACAAGATATGTAATGTTCAAATAGAAAAACTTTGTTTTTTTTTTTGCAAATATTCACTCATTTCGAATGTGATGCCTGAAACATGGGACGGTGGAAATTTAGGGCTAATAATAAGATTAAAAGCTATACAATGATGTGATTTCAAACAAGTGATTATAATCATTATTTGCTACAAAAGCAGCATCCAAGAAAGGCTGAGACTTTGAAGAGCAGGAGATGGAAATGGATTTGGGGTAGTACTTCATTTATTGGATTAATTTCTTAGCTAAACATCTGCACTATTTAATTGGACAGGACGCCAGGAGATTCTCACATCAAATATAGAGTGAAACAGAACCTTCTAAAAAGATTTTATTGATAAACTAACCCAATCTGAACAGGGCTTTAACTCTAGTCTGACCTGGCTCTTCCTGCGCTGGTCCTCAAACTCTCGTGTCTCACGTCTCTGGTGGGAACGAGGTACTGGAGGAGGAGAAGGGGAGAGCGAGCGTGTACGAGGAGGCCTATCCACATCAGCTTTATCTGTGTGTAATATTACAAATATTAATCCCAAAAGATCAGAGATTCAACACAACACTTCATATAACCATGTAAGGCTAGAGAGGGACGTACCCGTAGGTCTGGGGACACGCCGGCACTCCATGACACTGTCGCTGTGGTGGGAACGTTTGTCCTCTTCTGGGGGCTTTGTCCTGTCTCCCGTCTCGTCCCCCGTCTCTCCCAAAGCCCTCTTTAGCATCTGTAGAAGTTTAGAATCATGAAACTCTAAACACATTTAGAGACCCTAAAAATTAAACAGTAAACATTGAGAAGTAGCACAAACCAGGTCGAGCTCCTCGAGTCTGCGAGCGAGCTTCTCAGACATCTCCTGCAGCTCCTGTTCAGCGTGCCTGTTCCTCTGGCTGCGTCTGGACAGAGGGTCCTCGTTCTCCTCCATCACTCTGTTTATAGACATTATCATAACCCACAGAACATTATAACCACTGACCGTAAATAAGAGCGAGCGTGTGAAGCTCTGGATAATGTTCTGGGAAACCTAATGTCCTGGCATTAATGTGGGTTTAATTAATTAACAGGCACCACCCACTTTTGCACCAAACAGCTCTAGGGACTAAGGAGGAACTCATTCCTACTCAGCTCCATAGAGAGCTAGATTTGCTCGGCACTCTTCTTTGGTTTGCTGTGAAATATTTGCTTGTACTTATAAAACTATATTTTATTACTTAAAAACATTGATCTTACATATATGATCTAAGAAACCCAAGGGGGTTTGGTCCCTTTTTGAGTCTTGATCCTCCTAAGGTTTCACTTAGTTAGTTTTTCCTTTCTACTGTCACCCTAGACTTGGAATTGAACTTAGATATAAGAAGATAATAGAAACTTGTAAAATGCTCTAAAGAATTATTGAATATTGAATTACTCCATTGAATATAGGCACCGTTAATTTAAGATGAAATATTTTATTGCAGTAGGGTTATTTAAAACAAATTTCTTTTAATAGTGAGGACTTGTTTTTTATAAGACAAATATGCATGATTTGGAACTATTATTCTTCAAGAATTAAAAAGAAACATTTTTACTAAGCTATTTAAGATACAATAGAACATATAGAAGAAAACCATGCGAATTTCACTTATATGACTCAAAATCATGAAAAAATATGTAAAACTGTATTTTGTTACTATAAAACATATTAATTAGGTAAATTAGTTTAATTCTTACATGTATAACATCTTAGTCCTTTTCATCCTTATAATTATTAGGGAGCTATAGGAATAAATTTGAAGTGGACCGTCATGTATATAGGCTTGGAAAAGCTTGCACTTCACAGTTAGTGGGCCTGTGATAACCTAGTGGTTAAGGTGTTGGACTATGGACCAGAAGGTTCAGTGTTCAAATCCCTCCTCTGCCACTGTTGGGTCCTTGAACCAGACCCTTATCCTACAATTGCTTGGATTGTAACAATGTATCAATTGTAAGTAACAATGTATCAATTGTAGGTTGCTCTGAATAAGGATGTCTGCTAAATACCATAAATGTAAATGTAGTACAATTTAACATAATTATGGTCTGTCATAAATATTTAATGTTAAAATATGTTTTTCATCTTGCCCAAGAGCAAATTCTATTCAAAATACGGTAACAACCAGTTTTTAACAGTATTTTAGGACTGCTTAGGGGCAAGATATGTCATTGATTAGATCCATTATGGTTCTGTTCAGATCCAGTTATTAGAAAAGTCTCAAAATTGCTGGTGTACGACTTTCTGAAAAACAGAAGTGCTCGCTGTTCTGGTTCTCTTTTATCACATTTTGGTCACCCTCGTCTATACAGTTATAGATTTGATTTAAGATCATGCACATGCCATCTCCATTCAGTCTTATTTTCTCTTTTCTCGGTGGGTGGAATTTCAGTACGTCTCTGGTATCCAGTACTCACTCTGTAACACATCTCCTGCTCCTGTAGCTTTTACGTCCTCCTGATGAAGAGCCCGAACTGAGAGGCCGGTTTGCGTCGCTCTGCTGGTCCTGCAGTCCGTTGTGTCTGTAGGTGGTTTCTCTCTGACTCCGTTCGGACAGCAGGAGAACGTCTGGCTGAGTGCGGAACAGGACACGCCTCGCTCCTTCTGTGCCATGCTGAAGGAAGAAATAAATTAAGAAAATAAATTCTAATAAATCTTGAAGTAGAGGAATAAATCAAAGACCAACCTCCACCTGTTCTTTTGACTCTTTAGGCTCAGTTTCTCTCAGATTCAGCACAGACCTCTCACTTTCTGCAAGAGAGGAAACAAAGGTCTGTCAGCTTAGACACATATCATGTGAACGCCAGGAACAATTCAATCAAAAACAATTAGTTGTCTTAAAAGGAGCACAAGAGGACAAGGAGGCGATTCTTACCCGAGGAGGTGTGGGACACCCCGTTAGTCTGGACACCATTACATTTTGGGGGAAGACCGTTCTGTATGAGAGGGAGAAAGAAAGAATGAGGGTTTTGGAATAAAAGGTAACAACAGGAACAGGTGAAATATTCAGAAACTATTTCTTCATCTGAAAAGACAAGCTGAATAATAAAAGTGATAAACACGTCCTACTGTTGCTCAGAGAAAAATATAAAGGCCGATATCAAATACCTCTGATTTTGGTAAAAAGAAAGAAGCACAGAGTTTGTTGGGAGCCAAAGTGAACAAAATTAAAAACAGGGCGAATCAAACAACATCACGTTACCCTGTCTGAAAAAACTGGATTATGCATGAGCTCGAATGAACTGTCACTTGAAAAATGGCATAAACTAAAGAGTACACACACTGTTTAGTAACTGTGCTAATGTCATGTGTCACCAGAATCACCAACCTCTCCAGAATAAGTGCTTAAAAAGTGAGAGAATTAGGCAGAAAAGACAAAAGTTTTACATAGCCTTAATACAAAGAAAAAGGTTTCATAACGTGTTGTTATGTCAGTGCTCAGGTGGCATAGCAGTCAAGGGATTTCTCCCTGACGCTGCCACAAAAAGCAGTTGGAAAGCCTCATACACACAGGGTAATAAAACCGATAAACCATCCTCAGTTGAACCAGAGAATCTCGATACTTGTTTGTGAGTGAAATCACATCGTTGTCCCTTTAAGCCACTTAATTACTCATCTCGTTGCTTAGTTTTCCTTTCGTCTCTGAGCTCAGGGAAAGTGTGACTCTGGGCACGCCCGGAAAACCTCACAAATTTGGGGGGGGGGGGTGTCAAAGAGAGAACGAGCGGATGCAAAGCTGTGCAAAGACGTGTTGGAACAGTACAGATTTCCGACAGAAGTCATCTCGTTTATATGAAGCCCCAGGCTGTGTGAGGGAGCCATCGAAGTGATGATGCTCAGTCAAAAGTGGTCCTGTTAGAAAAACATGCCGTGACACGCGGAAGAATGTTTGGCACTAAGAGGCAGCTGGAAAAGCTACAGAGAAGGTGAATTCCTATTTGTAAGCAGATTGACTGATTTTTTTGTGACATGTAGGGTTTCAAAGCACTTTAGGACTTAAAGCAAGAGTTCAATCTGGAAACGACTAAAATGTACACGGTATCTATTCAGATTTCACATCGGTCCAGATCGGCCACATCGGTGTTTTTCTCTCCTCCTCTGAGAAAATTACAGAATTACATTCAGTGTTACAAAACTCAGCGACACTAATTATACAGAGCCTTTCACAAGCCCAAGGACACTTTAGAAAGAGGGATAAATTAGATGAGTATTAAAAAACGAAGAGGGAGGTTCTAAGGTTTTACAGTCGACTTTTCCAAGATTTTACAGGCAAGCTTTTCATGACTTAGGTCTGAGTCTGAGGCAATCCCAGAACTATAAATGAAGTCATTAGAACTCAGTGCACTATTTAATCAGCCTGGAAGTCGTTAAACAAGCTCAGGAGACGAACACAGACACTGCTGGCTGATTATAGGGCGACTTTAATAACAGCTGCAGGTGAGCGTTAGATTATATTTAAATGTGCACAGCACTCATTTATTTAGTCTTTTCTAGAAATTGTATGCAGTCATAACAATCCGTTACATGTTACTACTAGAAACTCCCCCAGATAAACTAATCAAATCCGGATAGGGCTGAGAGCCGGTGGTCATGTCTCACCTGTTTGCTTACATTGTCTGTGTCGTCCTCACTTCTCTCACTGGGAGGTAAAGGCGTTGAGGGTCTCTCCGGTTGATGGGGAGTGACCTGTCTGGGCGGCTGCAGAGGTACGGCCGAGCTTTGAGGCTGATCTGGCACAACGGTTTCAGGCTCACTGGGTTTTTCAGTGGTAACCACTGAAACCAGTGGGTGAGGTCGTTCTGAAGAGAGAAGACACCCAGAGAGACGCAGGGACAACCAGGGAGGTTAGTCTCAGGAGATACAGTATCAGAAATCAAAACACAAGTCATGAAATAGCTTTAGTCTGCATCAATTCAAACAGAGTGGGAATTTATACCAGGCTCGCATAACATACACTTTAAATTGTTACTGCTAAACACATTCGCAAATACTTTTGCTAAAAAAGGCACAACCTACAAATAAGCCTTTATAAATGTCAGTTTACATGGGTTAAGCAGAACTCACTTCCCCTGGAAATAGGTCATCAGGGTCATGTTTATCACAGGGTATCAAACAAGTTTCTTCCTCAATTTAATCAGTTATATTGTGATTAAATAATCTAACAAGATTTCTTTTCAGAACCTTTATAGATCTTGCAATTATTTTTTAGCCATTTTATTAAAGTTCATGCCAAGGCTTCAAAGGTTTTTTGAAAAGGCTAGTCTGGGATCACCTCCTTGTTTTCCGGTGAACGTTCGGGCAGAATCGCCCAATCGGATCAGCTCGGCGGTCGACTCGGATTCTTCCCCGTTCCAGGAATATTTGCTCGACTGTGCGACAGAGCTAAAAAAGAAACGAAAAAGGGAACAAAGAATAAGAAAATGTACAAAAAGAGAGACTGAAGTGAGATGATCTCTCATAACCAGAGATGTGGGCTTATCTCTAGAAGGTCTGAATACAATGTTTGTTTCTTTCATGACCTCCCATTGTTTCTAACATTCCAGACTACATGTACATTGCATGCTGAAAAGACTCAAAACCTGTTCAACTGCATTCAAATCCTTCCTGCTGCTATTGTTGGGTTTAAAGTTAGAACGTCACCTATGATAGATATGATAGGAACCATAGATTATATTAATCTGTGTGCCTGTCTGAACGACTCTAATAATACAGCAGTAGATAAGATATGGAGGTATTTAAGCTTATCTGCTTAATTATAAGGATATTTAACTATGATTCCTATAATAATCAGATGTTTAATTGGCACAGAGGATCCTCTACCAGCAAGGTGACCCTGGTTTGGAGTCTCAGAAGAGCCTTCTGGTGTGTGTTCCCCTATACATTGAGTATATTATGGCAGGCTCCAGACCCCCTGCAATCTAGACCAAAATAAAGCCATGGTAAAATATGGCTTTTTTTTTCCTCACGATTTTTTTGGTTGTAGCTAACCAGAGAACTCAGAGCATTACGATAAGGTTAATCAGAGCACCAACAGGTATGAAACATAACCAGATCTGCTCTTCCTGCGAATCCTCCTAATGACACGAGTGCTAGATCTTTAAACCAGTTTGACTCGGTGACACCTGATAGCAGTACTTATTTATTTAATATTATTTTCTTAACAGATAAGTAATAAGGGTGGGAACACAGGCAGAAAAACTGAGGCAAAATAAGTTTTCGAACAATACATTAGCAGACTAATAAGAATAGTAGGTTAACTAATGATTACAAGAAGCACTGAAGTATTTCACATAGAAATAAATGAGCATGTTTAATAAATGATGTCATTTATTAAATTAATACCATGGTGTGAGCTTTTTAACGAGGCCAACAAAGTGTTATTACTGGTTTAAATGGAAGAAATTATTTATGTTATCTATAAGACCTGTAAAATGTTAAGCTTGATTTGATACGACTCCTGGTCTTTCAGGTGCTGGGCACCAACGGCCAAGACATTTTTCCTTACTCAAGGGAAAACAGAGCAGGATTTACTGACGTTTGGTCGCCTTAATGTTCCACTTTATTCATGACAACAACTAATTAAATAAAAACTAAATGAAACTGAACACAGCTGTCTTGTTTGTTTTTGTTTTACACCAAAATGAAAAAATGAAAACCACAAAACAGAACAAATAACAAATAAATAATGACAGGATTAAGAAAAATAATAACAATATAACGTCAATTTCATAGGGTAAATAATTAGCATAATAATAATAATAATAATAAACATATAGGACTATGAATTATTTTATTTTTAAAGAGGAAAAAAAAATCTCCATAAACCTCCAAATGTTCAGCCATATTATCAGTCTTTTGGGAGATATTTTGAATCCCTTAAATAATTCTAAGGGAATTTACTGTTAAAAAAAAAACGCAACACAGCGGTTTTAAAGGGATTACTTACAAACATCAAATACTTAAGGGAACATTAAGGGTGGATTTCCCTTAAGAAAGGATTAACACTTGAGGAACTTTTTCTGCAACACACTTAACTTTAAAAGATCTTTATTTAAAAGGCAAACAAGTGAAAATTTCACACAAGGGATTTTCCGTCCCTTTTGATCCCCTGTTCTGTATCAGACCCTTTAAATGATTCATACTTGTGCTTCTGCATCACTAACACACAGGAAGTTCAATATTTACTAGGGTATTCTTATAAGTTATTCTTATGCTATGATGATCCATCCTGTTAGTATGCATTTTAAAAATATACTATAGAATGATAATTATTTTTCTTCCATCATCCAGCCCTACATCATGGTAAAATAATTCACTCTTGATATTATATATATAATTATAAAATGAATTAAGAGATTGGCTCTCACTTTAAGCTGGAGGTCTGGGACATCCCCTCGTCTCTATCCTGCTCCTGTTCTTCTGGATGTTGCACACCATCGAGCTCTGAGTCAGGGGGAGAGAGGGGGGGAAATTACTCAGGAGACAGTAATTACAGGATTATAACGAGGGCTGACTATCACATAAGAGCATTATCAAAGCCTGAGCGGTGATGAAACAAATATTTGATCAGTGTTGGCTCAGGAAGGGACCAGGAGTAAACAGATTAAAGTCAGGTGACTGGACTGTTTGGATGAGGACCAGTAATTTAACAAATGGTAAAAGGTGTTTAAAAATAGCTACTGCAAGGACTTATCTGCTGTAACAGAAATTAACGAAAAAGGATTTCAGATTTAAAACAAAACCAAACACCTTATCGTTTAATCAAAAGCTCATTGTAGCTCCACTGTCCTTCTCAGTGGTTGTTGTAGATAAACACAATAAAAGTCCCACCAATCCACTGGAGGTAAGCAGCACTGTTTTTTAGAGATAAGCATACATGATTTACAAATCTGTCTAAAGCTACCCCTCATACGCGGTCACACCACCCAGCCTTATCACGTCTCTAAATAGTGGTAACAATGTACGTCAGCGGCTCCTCTTAGAACTTAACTAAACATCAGGGCCTCATCTCCTGTGGTCAGGCTGATGGTAATGAACTTTCCTGAGTGAGAAAATGAAAGCCACTGCTGGGTCTCTATGAGGCAGACACGCTGGCAAGCGGCACACGGATCATTTAATACCCAGACAGCCACTGGTAATCCGAGCTTGAGCTGCTGCCAAAGCCCTCTGTGCTCCGTTCAAACACGCAGGGATATTTATGAATGAAACACAAGTGAAACAGTGTAAAAAGAGCCACCCAGATTAAAGGACACTCACCTCCATTCTGCAGCTCTTCCTCATCACTGAGCTGCTCAGTCAGATACTCCAGCAGCCCGTCGAAGATCTCGAGAAGGTTTCGGATGGAATCCTTGTCCCCCCTCGCGACGTTCTCGCCTACAGACAGAGAGGTGCAAATGAGGTCTGAAACTGGAGAGTGGACACGACAGACCTGGCTAACAACCACAGAACATTAAATCGCTTATATACAAAAGCAGCGATGTTCTCCCTAAAACAAGAGGCACATATTAGCAAACATCCAACGAATCACCTGACCGACCATGTAGATCAACAGAACGGTGAATCAGCTCCTCACCTGTGATGTGAGATAAGCTGATCTGGAGATAGTCCAAGGCCAGCGAGTCGATCACAGATTGTGCGTTGTGTATGTCGTCCTCTTGACTCTTTGGCACTGCTATGTAATCTGAAAACAAATCTTAAACTTTAACAACAAGCTTTAGCCGAGACTGAGGTGGTGTCTGAAACTGCACTTTAGACATCTGCCTGAACTTCTGCTAACTCATTGTCTTCTCAAAAAGCTTTTTATTAATTGCTAAAATGCGTTAACAGTCACCAAATCGAGCTCCACAACTCATAAGCACATATACAATACCGATGCAGGACTGATAGTCAGATCGTTTGAGTATCCAAACGTATTCACCTGGTACTTTTTCTCCCAGAATGGCCTCGTACAGGGCCACGAAAACGCTGGCATCGCACTCCGTGAGCTTGTGAATTCTTAGGTCGACGCGACACTTGCAGAGCAGATCGTTGGCCACATTCACCCAATCTGTTGATCAATAAAAACGAGCAGTGAGACAAATTAATCCACAGAAAGCAACTTTAATTAGAACAAATCAGATCTTACTGAAAGCACACACAGGATAAGTCATTAATATTTTAATGACACTGTTTAAACCTTTAGATATGAAGATATGTGAAAGTTCTTGCCAAATCCACTTTACACTGATAACCTGACAGGGTTAAAGACTTTGCTCAAGGCTTAAACAACAACACTTGATCCATGTCCTAGGGCCCTAAACACTGAGCCACTTAAGATACTGCAGTGTACTGGATTTGATTAATCAACTGCTCCATCCTCAGCATCGTGGTGCTTAAAACGAGTGTCACATTTACATTTATGGTATTTAGTAGACACCCTTATCCAGAGTGACTTATAATTGATTAAATCTTACAATCTAAGCAATTATAGGTTTGTATTGGTGTTTCACACCACATCCAATCTCATGGCAAGCTTCTTCTTCTTTGGGTTTTTCCCTTTTCAGGAGTCTCCATAGTGAGTCGTCCTCCTCCATCTCACCTCTGTCCTCTGCATTCTCTGTCCTCACACCAACTACTTCTCCTGACTCTTTTCCCTCCTCGTGGTCTTCGACTTACAGTAGCACAATTTCCACCAGCACCCTGTTTGTTAATAGCACCGGAGGTGGTCGTTGTTAGCCCGGGCCTCGACCGATCCGGTATGATGACTGGCATGTTATTATTTTATGTCGGATACCCTTCCTGACACAACCCTCACCATTTACCCGGGCTTGGGACCGACACAAAAGATACACTGGCCAGTGATCACTAGTAGTTGGTTTCTCTCGTGGTATAAGCAGTTATATAAAAAGAAAACCAGCTTTCTTATTAAAAGTCACTTCAATTTCTCAGGATTAATTGTATGTTTAAATGCGATTTTTAGTCCAATGATAGATAGGACTAAAATTGCTATATTTTGGTCACTTATTGTTGTTCTTATAGACAGTTGAATAAAAAGGATTATAACCTTATCGGACCACGAATGGCTGTTATGTAGCCCGATGCAGAACATTCTCCCACCATCTATCTAACATAAACCCTTAAGAAATGAAGCGTGACTGCACCCCAGGGTTAAATAAACCCGCGTACACCAATACGAGGTGAGACCTTGTACAGTTTCTGGCTAATTAACATAAGCCAATACATTTCCAGGAAAGATGTGCCGACACCTGAGGCTGACGGTTCAACACATTAAAGGAACAGAGTCACAGTGTTGTAACGCAGTTATATCACGTCAAGATTTTCTTTATGCGTCTTGGTCCTCCAAGATCACATTTAGCAAGATTTTCCTTGCCACTGTCGCCCTAGTCTTGCTCAACTGGGGCTGTGGATCCAGATATTTTTAAAGATACATTGAGACAACACTCTGTTGTAAAAAGCGTCTAATACCATGTTGACTGGGTATGAGTCCCATGTCGGCCATCACATGAGCATGGTTGGCAGTGTCTGATGGAGAATGTGGTGTCTTAGCGCTTAAGGTAGTGGAAAGTCAAGGGTTCAAATCCTGCCATGCTGCCAACGTTGGGTCCTTCAGCCAGGTGCTTAAACCACAACTTCTTGGACTGTAAGAGGTATCAGTTATAAGTCACCCTGGATAAGGATGTCTACGAAATATCTAAAAGTAAATGTAAATTATAATGTCTGAAGGTGGTGAGGTCTGGGTTTGAGGGCTGCTCATCTGCACCCTGTGAATTCCTGCACAGACCCTCCTCTCTGCTTGTAGAATTTAAGAAAACATGTTTGTTCACACTTGATTATTGACAATAAAGGACACATTGAGAATAAAGACAATTCAGTTCTTGTTTTACTCTTTTCTATGACTTGGGGGAAACCATGTGGATCTGCTTCAGACTGAGAAAGTAGAAACTTAGACTTGTACAATTAAAGTCCCATTGTCCATACAGTTGTACAAGGTGATTTAAGACCAAATAAATCATTAGGAGGCATTTATTAAGGTGGTGTCCTTAACAGAGTCCTAAATTAAGCAAAGACTAGGAGTAAAATATGAACGAACATCCCAGTTTTGGAAATAAACTCCATCTAGGATGATGATGTTAAGAGATTTTATTATGAAATAAACATTAAAGTCACTTACAGCTAATGTAAACACAAATATGCTAGCTAGCATAAGCATTAGCCATGTTTACTGATATCCATAACTTTAACGTTTTGGCAGATATCTACTAAAATATCAACGTACTGTAATAAACAAAGGAGAAGTAACTGCTGGAAATGTAGCTACTTCCCTTTATCAGCTAGTGGCTAACTTCTGAGTTATATGCTACCAAGCTAACTTTGCGTTACCATCGTTTTAACGGACGTTAACGACATATTTACGGCCGCGTCCCAAACACAACACTTCTCCCTACATAGGAACACTACTTGCTCTAAATATTAACGGCCCAAGCGCGCTAGCTATACTGGCCCTACAGGTAGCCATTTGGAAGCCGCCACTCACCTCTCTCTTCGGTTCCCATTTATCAAAATTCGCCTGTTCGCGGTGGAAACGCCGACAGATTTTCATCCACATAAAAAAATCGATCCGTTACCGTTTCGCGTAAGATGTCAAGCACTAAAAACAGCCATATTTAACAGATTGGACTAAACCGAAACGAATAGCGTCTACGAGAAACTAGACAACTACCGCCACTGCCCAACTGTAACAGAACGCGCACAGTACACAGAGCGCTGACCAATCAGAGAGCAGAAGACACAGAGGGGCGGAGCTTTGTCACTGCCGCATTAAATAATATGACGACTTCGTTTAACTATAAAAGCCTTTTAAAACGCCGCAGCTATCTGATTGGCTAAAGCACTCTGACGATTAAAAAAAAATCCAGGTAAAAAGTGTTTACAGCAAATAAACAATAATACATACATATTTCATATATATATATATATAAGGAAAACAAGAGTACATTATTTAAATTAACACAAGATGTGAGAAAACCATCATAATTGGTAACTGGTAAGCTTTTCTTGTTTAACAATCAAAAAAAATACTAAATTGTGCAGCAAAGCCATGTGTGAAGATATCAGTTTTTAATACAATTTCAACCTTTTGAGACATGTTTTACAAAAATGTGTTTTTCTTCAGTCGCTCGTCTTGTCTTTCCTTTACACCTTGTCCTGGTAAAGGCTGCAGTGGGTTCAAAATCTGCATCAAAGCTGGATGCCATTCAGGACAGAGCACCTCACCTTTGTGCAATTCCAGTCGCAAATCTCTAGCATACAAGACTGAGGCCTTTCTTGAGTCACTAGGGTGTGAGTGTAATGTTAACCATCTGAAAAGACTCTGAAAATCCTTTTTAATAGACTAAATAGTTTTAGTCACAAATTATGATTTTTGCAAAGACCAAGGTCAACCTAAACTTAAGCAAGCCTAGAGCGACAGTAGCAAGGAAAAACTCCCTAACTGTTTATAATGAAGAAACCTTGGGAGGACCAAGGATCAAAAAATGGATGAGAAATTGTTTCCTTTTTTTTTTTTTTTTTTTTAAACCTGTCGTGTCCAGCCACTTAGCGAACAGAATATAAATCTGAGTGCTGTGCTGTGCTGGACTCTTTTGCTTTGCC
>JAVSBU010066948.1:0-13822 GCA_033118015.1 Loricariichthys derbyi
ATCTACAAGGAAGTCCAGTTGCTCTCTTCTACCACCCATTGTTACCATGACCTGGACGACTGAGAATCTTCACAGACCTCCTGATTTCTTGAATCGTTTAATGGTATTATGTACCGTAGAGGGAAAAATATGCAAGTAAACCATCATAGAATCCACTATGAACTCCCCACTGTATCAGAAGGTGCTTGAGGAAAATGTAGGACCATCTGTCTAAAAGCTGAATCTGATGTGGAAATGGATCCTTGACAACGACTCAAAACATTCCAATAATTCCACCAGGAAATGGCTCAGAAGAAAGAAATGGAGAGTTCTGGAATGGCCAAGTCAAAGCCCGGATCTTAATCCTATTGAGATCTTGTGGGGTGATTTGAAAGGGGCTGTGCATTCAAGAAATTCCTCAAATATCACAGAGCTGAAAGTATTTTGCATGGAGGAGTGGGATAATTTCCAGTTGGAATCAGAGATTGGTAGATTGTTATAGGAAATGTTTAATTGAGGATATTTCAGTCAAAGCGGGAAATATTAGAGCATAGGGCGTCATATCTACCCCAAAAAACAAATCTACATTTTTGTTCACAACATATATTTAAAAGTAATTTTTCAGTGTTATTTGTTTAGTTATAAACTCTGTTATATAAATCTCTTATATTATTCAAATTAAGCTCAAATGTCAATATGTTCTAAAAAACAAAGATTTTCATGAGGTTTCCTCATTTTTTTCACATGACTGTTGGCTGTGAGATTTAAACGAATCTCAATATTGTATGCCAAGAAAATATCCTCCACATCATTATACCATCATCACCACCAATCTGAACCATTGATAGAAGGCATGCTTTTATGTCGTTACACCAAATTCTGATCCTACCATTAGATTGTCGAAGCAGAAATTGATGCATATCAAACCAGGCAATATTTTCTGATCTTCTGTTGTCCATGTTTGGTGGACCCATGTAAATTGTTGTTATGAGATGGGGCGAGATGGAAAAGAGAGGTCCCATACTCAGGACAGCTTCAAAAACACTGGTAAATTTATTAACTCATATCAAACAGAAACTAAAGGATAACCCAAACCCACTGGGTAATGGGTGACGAGGACATGTCCGATGACCGTCGGCAAGCCCTGCCGAACGGCCAAGTAGAAACGAAGGGAAGAGGCCAGGAAGGCGGCATAGGGAGCATCCCTAGCCAGTGCCCCAGCCTGCAAGGTATGCACGTATCCTGGCGAGGCCACTGCCTGGACCCTTTAGGTGTGGCCGGTGCCAGTGTGGCCACATTGGGGGGCATCTCCTTAGCGACTGCCTTTTGGTTGCCCTCCCCCCAGGCCGTACCAACACGAACAGGCAGGGCTCCAGGACTAGACCAGAGGGGGGGGGGGTACTATGCCGAGGGATACAACTGTTTCTACTCTGTCTGCCCAAATGGCCTACCTTACCTCTGGTCTCCTGACCATAGTCCTTCCACCCTCTACGATGGAAGGGTGGTACCTTCCTGGTACCGGTCCCTAACTCCCTCTCAGCATCAGTGCAGGGGAGGCTGGTGTGCTTACCTTAATTTTCCCTTAAACCCGAATGCGCCGCCGGAAAACGGGTAGAAAACGAAACTCCACATGGTGCTGCAAAACGGGTGGGAAAAGCACACCAGTCCTGACGGGCCTCGTGCTGGCAGAAAGATCTGCAAGAGAAAAACAGAGATAGATGTAATTATTGTGCCTCTAGCCTTGCTGCTGCATGCCACACACCAGTTGGGACGCGAGCTCGGAGCGGCGGTGACATGTGATCCGTACTCATAGCACACTGATGCCAGCTCGCCGGCTCGCTTCCGGATTTTTAAGCTTTAGAAACAGCTGGTGTCAATTAGGTGTGCATCAGCTCTGCGCTGCCAGATGGCAATAAAGCCCCAGTAGACGCAGCGCAGCCGGCCTTCATAGCCCTAAGATAAGGCTGCTTCCAGGAACAGAAGCAGCCGGACCCGTTACAATTGTAGCCACAGTTGCCTGTTCTTAGCTGACAGGAATGGCACTCTGTGTGGTCTTTTGCTTCTATAGCCCATCTGCTTTAAGGTTAGACACATTGTGCATTCAGAGATGCTGATTTTGCATACCCTGGCTGTAATGCGTGCCACCAATAAGTAATTTTTGTGCAGAGAACTGCCGCTCACTGGATCTGTTTTTCGACTACGCCTTGTTCAGAGTTGCTAAAATCACGTTTCTATACCATTCAGCAGGTCATCTTGACTGTGTCTATGTACGTCAATGGACTCATTAGCTGCAATGTGATTGGCTGATTAGATATTTGTGTAACTGAGCAGTTGAACAGGTGTACCAAATAAACTGGCTAGTGAAGATATAATTGCACTTTTAATTAATCAGGAAGAATAACACACAGTTCTCCTTTATGATGATGATGATGATGATGATTATGCTGATTATATTGTTATAACGGTTATAACTAATTTGTGCAGTTAGCAAGATATTGCTTCCATATAATGAGAGAAATTGAGAGAGAGAGAAAGCAGAAGGATATGTACAGGAAGATGAGTATGATCAAAGTGACAGGCTGTAATTACATGGAACGCTGCCAGCATTCTCACTGCTCCCTTACCCAGCTCTCTCTCTTTCTCTCTCTTTTTCTGTCTGTCTCTTTCTCTCCCTGGTCTGTTTGCTCTCCCTCCTCTTTGCTGTCACTTACTGTGCTAGTAGGAATGTAATCCTATTATATACAAGCAGAATGCCTGACATGTGCACTGATGAGATACCAAAACTAAACCCTGCAGATAAAATTAATTGTGTTTGCTGTGAGCCATAGCCTCTGAAGCTACAAATAAACCAAAGCTGAATCCATGTCCATTGTATCCATTCACAGATCCTGAAATTGTACGTGCATGATTGCTGTTGTATGAACTTTTCTTTTCCTAGTAACATACTGATTAATGAACAGAATTCAGAATTTGTAAACATAAGTCAAACGAGACATGCTCCAGATTCATGATGGCTGTTATTGTGTCTTTGGGGTTGAACTAGAAGCTTCACAGAATGGTAGATTTTATTATAACGCAAGGTCAAACAAAAAATCTGAACGGGTCAGACTCAAACAAGATCCACAAAAAATAATGAATTGAAGTAATAAAATAGATAAATGAAGATAAAAACCTTACCAGCCCAAGCCCTGTATTAGCAGGGCTGGCGGAGCAGAACCGATCTTGACTTCAGGAACCAAATCCCTACTTCCGTGGTTCATTTATGCTCGGTTCCCAACCGAGCAACCATGTAAAGGCAGTCAGTACAAGTACGGAATGTACAAGTCCGGAGAGGCATGGTTACTTTATGCTTGGTTTCCTCTGAGCAACTGTGCGAGGGTGCAGGAAAGAGGAACCGCTGGAGGCAAGCGGCGCCAAGGGAGAAACATTCTATCCCTAACTGTTGGCCACCCCTTCCTGTTACCTCAGGCCTGGGAATTGCAGGTGCAGCGAGGGCACAGGCCCCAATCAATGACCCACCTATGGATTCAGATGCCCTAGTGGTGATCCCCATGTGGATCCTTTCGGTTCGGCACTGCCTGGACGACCACACGGCAGTGTGTGCTGAGGGAGTTCTGGTGGCGCAGAGACGCAACTACCTGTCCCTATACCAACATGCCTCACCCTGACAGTTACCTCAGGCCTCCAGACTTTACTCCACCATCCCTCTACAAAGGAAGGGTGGTACCTTTGGCCCTCACAACCTCTGGCGCCACGAACGAGACTGGGGTGTGCACCTGCTGGGCATACCACAATTGTGCCGTATATGCGTGATGCAACGCACGGGGACATGCCTAGTGTGTAAAGCTGTTAAAGCACGTCACTAAAAACCTAGTTTATATCCCCACACCGGCTACACAAGACCAATATGGTCGCCGAGCCGACAGACGTAAGAGGTCTTACCTTACACAATGGCCCGCGCCGACTGATTCGCATGGCTCCCTTTTATATCCGGTGGCAGCTGAACCCAATCTGCAAGGCTTAGTTTCTGCGATCGATCCCCACACATGCGCAGGATGTAGATGTCTCGCTGGGTTCGGCTGTGATGTAATCTCAACGCCAGACTGCCTGTGCTAACCGAAGCAGACCTGGGATGGATCCTAACAGCATCAGCCCCAATCCGCTGTGAGGTGCCATAGCATCCCACAGGCACTCAAAGCCCCCTGTTGGTTCGCTGCCCATTGCAACCCCCCCTAATGTTGCACTGTGGACTGGCAGGGATCCTAATACTTGTGATTGTAATTTCTTTTGTTTTTGGACTATTTTCAGTCCAACAATGACACTGAAGTGTTTAAAGACTCCACCCTTACCAGCACAACACACACTACCACACCACCACCAGATCAGTGTTACTGCAATGCTGAGGATGATCCAGCATACTAATAGTACCTGATCTCTTATGGTCCTGTGGGGGTTCTGACCATTAAAGAACAGGGGACTAAGAAAGTATGTAAAGAAATAGGGGGACTACAGTCTATAATTGTATAACTAAAAAGGGCATCTGTAAGTGGAATGGTTAATAATGAGTAAATAAACATTATTAATTAATTGTTCATAATTGTTTAACATTGAACAATGAGTTAAAAAACAAGCATGTGTACACATTGGCGTGTGTATATATTTTACTTAATTTCAGCCTGAAATTGATTACTAAGCTGAATTAAGAAGCCCATAACTTGTTGTGTTCACAGAGCATATAACCTCTTCATTAATGCCTACTAAATACTCAGTTACATATATATTAATGCATAAATTCAGGTGTTTTCTTTAAGAAGGGGTCACCATTCCCAAATTATCTGGAAAGTTTGGGGTTATAATTACATATCTCTAAATTAATCCTTAACAAACGAGTGCAAGTTAGTTTATTTTAATGTGTAAAATTAAGAAAGTGTGTATTGCAGTATGGCAGGCCTGACATACATGAGCAGATGTATATTAGCAGATTAAACAAAGTTGACAAGACAAACCATATTTGGTTCAATGAAATGAGTCAAAGTAAATGTGAAAAATTAGCACTTTACTGTATTGTCCCAATTTTTCCTTATTTGCAATGTAAAATACCAGCCTCTGCAAATTGACCCTGAAAAAAAAGGTTCAACAACAGAGTGAATAAAATGTCTAAAAGTGATTGAATGTAACACCAGTTCTTAAAATAACTTAAAATAACAGATTAAATTCAGTGTGGCAAGGGATGGGGCCAACTAGCACAAGGTTGGATTCAACCTTAGATAGAGCAGTCATCCATTGCAGGGCAAACACTCACTCACTATTAGGAGGCCCACCGCCTCATGGTCCAATGCTAGAAAGGCACCCCAGGAGGAACTACAACTCCTGGCGCGCACCCAGCAGCCACGGCGCCAATTAGGGTTGATGAGGGATACCTAATTCTAGGGCTATAGAAGCCACTTCACAGCAATGTCCCTCATCCTGCCCTTATCAGGCACCGTGTGTTACCGCCACATATGACCACTAACCTCTAGGCTAGTTCTATAAGCCATTCATGCTATCTCCATTCAGCCTCACTGCTAAGTAGCCTAGCTTAGTCTTGGCGTTTCCCTTATTCAGGTAACGGTGATCCTTTGTAGGGGGTAACCGGTAGGGTTCACCCCGAGGTAACAGTATTATCGTTAGGCACAGCCCCTCGCCTTATTCATGCTTCGCCATCTGCTGTTGCTTGTTGCCACAGCTACCGCACGTTTTCTCTCGGATGCGCTGCTTCCTGGGTTTTTCATGTTTTTGTTTGCTTACCACATATGCACCTCCCCCCTTGTCACTAAGACGCACGTTCCTAACCCACACGGCGCGGTTCGATCCTCGCTGTGGATAGCTCTACTTAAGTTTCTTTTCACCCACCAAAGCAAAGCATTTCTGGCCCTAACCGCTGAGCTGCACCTTTTTCATCTCTTTTTCGGCTGCTCAGGTCGCAAGATCTGCCCTTGGGTCATCGCCCCATTTGTCGCTTCGTAACACTCACTCACTCATTCACGCACAGATGTCCACTCCAAAGATGGCAGTTGTCTTAACACATGTCTTTTGAATATGGGAGGAACTCAGAATACCTGGGGAAAACCCACGCTGACATGGGAAGAACATGCAAACTCCACACATTGGCAGTGGCATAGCCTGGACTTGATACAAGTCGCCACTTTGGCTCCTCCTGGTAATCTATTTAAGAATCAAAATTGCTAGATGCAAATGAGCTATGCTTCTATAGCCTTTATTTCACATTTTATCCTTGATTTGTCACATGGCCTTAGGTGTCAGTGTGCCTAAGTCTATTGCAGTCTATTGCAGTGCTTTTACATCTGCATGATATGTTGGCAAATGCTAAACAGTGATTAATAATACACTGTAATTAATAAGAGGCTCTCTATATTTTAATCACTTACATATCTATAATACCACCTCTTGTAGGTATATTTAGCATGATCTAGCTATAGTCTCTCCATATTAGTTGATAGATCTTTGCTTTGTCATTTTAACTACAGAGAGTAGTCTGCCATTCATTAGAAAAGTCTTTCAACTCACTAAATGACTCCCTCCGCATTCCCAACCTGTGAGCTTTGACCCATTGCTTCATGGTCGAGCTGTTTATCACAGGACCTTGACTGCATTGGTTCTGAGTTTGATTTAAAGCTCCCTGTTATCAGGGGTTCTGGCCGAAATAGCCTCTTCTACTCTTTAGAATGGTTTATATATAGCTCCCCGAAAAAAAAAAAAGTAGTGACCTTGCGTTTTTATGCTGGTAGTAAATTCAAGCTCATGCAGAATGCATTGCACGAGGATGATCACGCTATAAGTATCTGCGGTGTGTATGATGGGATTCATGGATTGAGAAGAGGTGGTACAGTTCGGTGAACGTTTTGCTTCATGTGTGCAAAATGTGTCGCAAAGCAGATGTAATTGGCAAAAATGAGTGGTTGCATTTGGGTGTGCCAAAGGTCATAGTGTGAAGGAAGAAGCTAAATTTGTAGGTGTATCATATTGTATGGGCAAACGGGCCTACCAGCAGAGGCAAAAATCCTAGTCACCAGGAAATCCTCATCAGTTACAGCTACGGTAACCATTATGTCAGTGGAAAGTCCCCATACATATTTGATTAATGACTGCTTTAGGTATGGTCCTCAAAAATTTTCTTGAGAAATTAACAGAGCTGCCATATTAATGTAATATAAATGTTCTCAGCAATGGGGCTAAACATTTACACCATTTCTCATAGCAGCTTTTCAACCCTGCATGAGTGCATGTCATGCAGAGCGCTAATATGAGAAGGTACCAGGTGCAGATTGTATAATTAGCTACAGCCTTAGTAAATTGGACATTAATTTCAGAAGTGTTGGAACAACAAATTGTCGCGCCACTAAGGCATTTATTTCTCACATTCATTTCTCCATTCCTTATTGTACTCTGTGTACCTTATTACAGCATGAGTGCTTTAAAAGTCTAGCATTTTGTATGTTGTAGGTAGAATGAAACTCATAAAACATTTACACATTTCAGGAAGTACAAGTCATTGCAGTTCACATAAGCATAACATTGTGGGCCTCGCCCTGATTCGATTTGACATGGACTGGACAAGTTTCTGGATGTAGGTAACATCAACGTTCAGCAACACTTATATTAAAGAATTGCTCAGTGTTGCCTGGTTTTGTGGATGTCGTCCCTGGGGTCTTATCAGGTAGTCCCACAGATTTACAAGAGTATTCACATCTGGGGAATTTGTGGGCCATTCCAAACTTGTGACCGCTCCTGAATGTTCATCATTCCAATCAGCCCTGAACGAATATAGGACTATAGAGATAGGGAACCACTCTAACCCTAACCCCAGCAGGTCACTGTAGGCATTGTGGTTCAAATTTACTGTCACCTCAGGTAAAAAAACAAAAAACAAAAACAAAACACATTTTTTTATGCAATTAAACACCCCCATAACATCAGAGAACCTCCTGCAACTTGAACCACACCTTACTTGAATAATAATATTAATACAAATAATAATACGTTGAACTTATATAGCACTTTCCCCAAGCTCAAAGATGCTTTACAATAAATAGAATACTAAATACAGTAAATAACACGCAACACTGACACAATCAAACACAAAATGGGATGCACAGGGCAACACAGACAGACACATCAACAGAGGAGGAAAACAAGAGTCTCAACAAAAGTTCCAAATTCCGTGATGGTAGACACAGGTTGTTTGGTGGTGGAACATTCTTCCGGACATGGAGCAGAGCAGTAAAAACAGGAGACCACAGCACGAGCCGGAAGACCAAAGCAGCCATCCGGATCGGCCTCACGACTACGCAGAGACAAAAACCGCGAGCCACCAGACCGACGCCAATGGGCATTCACAGTAAAAAAAAAAACATGTTTAGTCACAAACCAGGTACTCACGGCAGCTAAAATGCCAAACTCCACAAGTCCATGGACAGATCAAACAACGGAAATGCAAAAAAAAAAAAGAAAAAAGAAAAAAAGCCCAGAAAACAGAGAAAAAGAAAAATTAACCGACAACGGGAGTGGCAGCTGACAAAAACAGCGCATGACATACCCCAGAACTGGAAACACAAAAACAAAAAAGAGTTGGTGGACTCGAAGTCCTCATTGAAGTCTCCTTGATGTCTTTGATGAGCACAATGCCTGGCATCTTACACATATAGACAGAAATGAGATGCATCTGACCAGATATCATGTTTCTAGTCATGAACAATTTTTGTGGCAGCTGTGTGAGTAGAAGTGAGCAAAGGCCTAATGGGTGCCACTCTGCTTCATATGTTCATGGTATGCATTTGCAGACGTGTTCTTAACATCTGGTTTGTGACCCATTTTCCACACATCAAATGAGACATATACTGCACTGTACCACCTCTGCTCAAACATTGCACACTCTATAGGTAATACCAGCCCGATCGTTCTCATGCAAGATAACATACGTACTGACTAATTTTTTTTGTTCAGGGAGTATATATTCAACTTAAAAATGGAACAGTGTTGCAATAAAAACTTTTTAATATTAAAGTCCAGTTAAAATTAAATGTGAATTCATACATGTGTCACCATAAGCTATCAACATATAATTATTCAGTCTCACCCACACTAATAAAAATTCTATTATTCACCTATTCACAATAACAAAATGTGTTTGAAAATATAACCAATGATAATAGGAAGATAATGCTTGTATACTACAATTCCTGCAGTGGACTCATTTGGAGCCACAGAGAACATTTTATTCTTTTCCGAATAAAAATCTTATACAAGTCAAGGTAAATACTCAGCTTTATAATTTTATGTGCGGGTCATTTTAGATCGAATATGTATGTGTAGGTGACTCTTACTGAAAACACATCCTCTTCTTGGGATCCTGAAATGGTCTGCATCCTTTTCTGGCTTCTTTATCCCTATCCCTCCCTGCCTTCTCACTCTCCCCGTGTTTGATGGAGCTGAGAGGCAATATGGAGGCAGAATAAAAATAGCATAAGAGGAGCCAGGCAGGAGCAGCTGGTATGCATCATGTGTGTCAGAGGGAATAGAGAAAGGTAAGAAATGTGCACCCTTGCTAATTCATGCAAACTATTCTGTGTCTAAAGGCTGCATTTGGGGCCTTTGTGTTTTGGCTCACTTTTTGGCAGAGTAGGATGCTAAACAGCATCTGCTTCACCACAGCAGAAATTTAAGTAATTACATTGAGTGAGGGCGTCACAATGGCACAGAGGTTATTGCTGTCAGAGCACATCATCAGAGAACCCCAGTTCGATTCCTAGCCTGGACTTTCTGTATGGAGTTTGCATGTTCTCCATCAGTCAGTTAGCATGGGATTCCACCAGGTATTCTGGTGGCCTTCTGCATTCCAAAGACATACGTAAGGTTAACTGGTGTCTCGCAAGTGTGCTAAATTGAGTGCATGTGTGTGTACCGTACATTGTCCCATCTCTAGTGTTGGTTTCAGTTTTGGAATGCTTGGGCTCCAGCTCCCTGCGAGTTAGATTAAGTAGGTATTAAAATGAAAGAATGAATGATGAGTAAAATACCTGTTCTTCACAGCAATACAAAATTAAATTCGTTCCAAATACTATTTAATTAAGCCTATTAAACCGTAGGTGTTCCTACAAACAGCAGCCAGTAGTACAAAGTTAAGCCAAACAATAATTCACCACTTTCATAAGTTGGCAAGTGTGCTACTGGTACTGCAAAGTGAATGCATCCTAAAGAGCTGTCATTAGTAGCAATAGTGTAATAACAATAGTAATAAAATAGTGATTAAATTTCATTTGGATCTTTGTGGCGAAGGGTCCATAATGCACCAAGATAATGACCCAAAACAACACACCTCAAAGCTTTGCAACCACTGCTTGAAGACCAAAGAAGATCAAGAAGTGCTGACTGTCATTGACCTTCCTCCCTTGTCACCTGATCCAAATCCCATCATGCACTTATGTGACACTTGAAGACAGAGAAAGCCAAACATTCAGTAACATCACAAGAAGCTCTTTGGAATACAGTATACTGACACTATGCTCCTATAACACAGATCATCATTTGTTCAGTTAACTATCACCCAAAGAGGGAAATAGCAGCTCTTAGGTCATAGGGTGTCGTAAGTTTTTCCCCCACAAGCAATATCTTTTTTGTTCATTACATTTTACAATGTATGCTTAAAAGTAAAGTTCAAAAAGACAAAGTTGTTTATTGAGTGTTCTAATTTTTTCATGACTGCAGGTAGGACCCAATTGCATGCAATGTCTCAATGAATTTTGAAAAGAATTTCCTGTTGACTGAGTTTTTTGCCACTTGTCACGAGTTGGGGGATTTAAATATATAAATAAAGAGACCCAAGCGCAGGACAGCATAAAATAAACATATATATTTATTTAAAGAACACAGGGAAAAAGTCAAAAACCAAAGCACAAACAAACCAAGTCAGCCATGCCGGCTGACCCCCAGGGATCGGCGGAAGCTAGGGCGCACTAGATTTCGAGGACACGTCCCATGGTCGTTTTTCGGGCCCTGCCTAACGACCTGAGGAAGGAGGAGAACAGGAAACAGGACAAGGCCCCAGGCATACTGGCACACCAACCCTAGGTAACCACTGCCGGAGTTTCCAAAATACGTGTGGCCGGCGCCGGACTGGTCCACACCTAGGACCTCACATCGCCGGTGTGGTCTGCACCAGGGAGCATCTCCTGTACTCTCTTCCGGTGATACCTACCACCCTGGCCGTACCCACACTAACGGACTCGGGGGAGCTCATGACACCTGAGGAAATCCCCAATTCCCTACACTGTTTAAAGGTCCTTACATTACCTCCAAGCTCCTGCTCGTACGCCACCTACCCTCTACTAAGGGCAGGAGGTACCGTTTTCCCTATCTCCCTCTAAAGCACACAAACATGGGGACATGCCTCGGTCTGAAATCACAATATCTGCAACACAAAGAACATCACGGTTAGAATTGTGCGCCTTCTATCCCCGCTGGAAGCTCGAAGCTCCACAGCCTGCTATCTGCCCTATAAACTGCTGAAAACAGGTGATTCCAATTGTGTGCATCAGCGCCACGCCACTATGTGGCAATAAGAGCCCACTAAACACAGCGTGGCCGCCTTAAGACCCTACAAGGGAGACTGCTTAAAGGAGCAGCTCCACTCGTTACACCACTGTGGTAGACCCAAATGTCCTTTGATACACATGCAAACTCAGCTACTTTTTTAAACTTGACCTTTGTCATGTCTTTAATTAATTGCAATCGCTCCTTTTTTTGCCAATCATTAACATCTGCTTTACACCCCGTTTTCCACACATCAAACCAAATTAACGTACTACCTCTTTTCAATGTATGAATTCTGTCACATTTATTTATAGCCCAGTCTTCCTTGTGCCTAGACCCCCATAGTCGCAGGGTTAGGAACCAGAGCCTCCCATAAATAATGAGAATTTGTGATTACTTGTAACCCCCCTCCCATCACCTCTTCGGTCCACCATATTTAGTTCTAAACATAAAACAGTCGTAATTAAGCTTTATTTAAACTGGTTTATTTAAGCTTTATTTGAGATGGTTTAAAACACTTTGCATGCATTTTTATAAAACTGAAAAGTACTTAAGTATTGTACTGTACCGATTTTGCTGATTACTATACATGTAAATCCAACCTTATGCGTCCTCCCCTTCTTCGGGATCGTTGAAGTTTTTGGGCCGTCTTCTTGGCAGGCTGGAAGAACATGGTAATAGGGAGCTGCCGTGCTTGCTTCTTCAGGGAATTCAGGAGGTTCTTGTAGGGTTCGCTGCACGAATCAATCCTGTTGGCGAACTTAATGGACCGGTCCAGATAAGGATCCCATGCCATGATCATCTCCTTGACTTCCTTTAGTGTGCGAAGGGCTTGTGACAGACACTCCAAAGACAGGCAAAATCACAAAGTACACAACACTACTGAACTAGTCAGATCTACGGCTCTGTGAAAGTGTTTGAGCTTTGTGAGGACACAAGACAGGAACAGCCCTAGATGGGGTCAGTCCATCATAGGGCACACACACTCATACTAGGGCCACTTTTAGTGTAATCAGTTAACCTAGTGCATGGTTTTGGACTTTGGGAGGAAACCAGAGCACCCAGAGTAAACCCACATGGACACAGGAAAGACCCAGGCCACTCCACCTGGTTAATCCTGTTGTGGCCGGATGATATTTTAGTCATGAAAAAGTCAAGAAAAATGCTGCATATAAGAAGCAACATTAGTGGATATTATACTAGTATTCACCGGTGTAATATTTCTTTATTATTTATGGATATGGATTTACCATATTGCCAATGCAAGCACAAGGATGGCATAACAAAAATTGTATTTGTTATTCATCTTTTGTAAAAGTTTAAAAATGACATAGATGGAAATAGGTCAGAGGTGAACATGTGAGATTGTACAATGGCTGCTTCGAGTTTTGTGGTTTGTCGTTCCAATGTAACTTCAAAGTACCAGTAGAATGTTTAGAATCAAAAGCAAATTTTGTGGTATGAGCCCTAAAGTCTACATCATTGCCTATTTTGAAAACAAGAGACTCACATACATACTCATCACTTCCCAGTTTACTAGTTGTAAGACATCACGCCTTGTGTGGGTTCAGTTACGACTGGCAACCCGGCGTGATGCCTGAGCACGACTTGTGCGCAACACCTGAATCTTTCCGCACCTGGCGCCCGCATGCACGATCGCATTGGTGATCGGTGTGGAATGGGATTCAGCTGTGCGCACCGTTTAAAAGGCAAGGCGTGCCAGCGAGCCGACGCGGGTCATTGATTCACTTCGTCATTGTGTGCGTTATCTAGGCTACACGGCTACTCTGGCTTGGCCGTTAGACGACCCGGCTCGGTTCGCTCTGCCGCGGCTCGCCTAAGACGTGTTGGGGCTTAGGCTAGGTTCTTATGGAGACGTGGGCTTGTTGCATCCCTTGTTTGAACACGCCCCACGGCTGGAGCCCATAGACCGCGTTTCGCATGGTGCTCGCGGTTGCAGCTCCAGCCATGCTCGACGGCGCCAGAAAGAGAGGAGAGGGACGAAGGTATCCACCTGCTCTTGGCAGAGGGCAGGTGGTGTACGAGCTGGAGCTTGGAGGTACGTCAGGGATTAGCCGGCAGAGTAGGGACAGGTAGCTGGTTCTGCGCACCGCCCAGACATCCCCCTGCGACCCCGTGTGGTCGTCCAGATGGCATTGGACTTAGAGAGGCCACAAGGGGCTCCCGTTCTCTCGGTAAGCAGCGCTCGGGTCTTTGTCTGGGCTGGTCCCTGCACTGTACCCTGACGGGCCTC
>JAVSBU010067050.1:0-13822 GCA_033118015.1 Loricariichthys derbyi
TTTTTCCCGGTCTAGGCCACGCCCACCACCGGTTAATTCGTAAGCATCCAGATTTTGCAGGAACACTCCAGGATACACTGCGGATGTTTCGGTAAGCCAAATCTCGGTTAACTCGGGCGCAACCGTGTATGTGTGAACGGGGCATTAATGTACTTACTGTATAACTACTACAATAACCCACTTATTGCGGGTGGGTCTGGAACGGATCCCCTGCGATAAGCGAGGGAACACTGTACTGATTGCATATTATTGCACATTTCATAGGTTAACATATTTAGAATGGTAGATTTGCATCAGGACTGTTTGTTGTGTGGTGGAGATTGTACAGCCTGATAGCAGCAAGGAGTAAAGAGCTGCATCATCTCTTCTTTGAGCACCACAGGTGTAAGAGCCTGTTGCTGAAGGTGCTTCCCAGTAATGAAAAGATGGCTGATGCCACCACAGAGACATAAAATGACTTTAGGAGTGCAGTCTTTACTCCAGAAGACTGCTGCCTCTTCAGGAGATGTCTGTAGAAGTCTGCTCTGGCCTTTCTTGTACAGTGCCTGTGTGTTGTTCATCCAGTCTAGTCTGTTGTTTAGTTGAACACCCAGGTACTATTAAGTGTCTAAGATCTCAATATCCATTCCCTGGATGTTCATTGGTTTTGATGGAGTGGATTCAGACCTGTGAAAATACACCACCATCTCTTTGGTTTTACCTGTGTTGATATGGAGGCACACACAGTCAAGCAAAGACATGCTCAACCATATATACAGAATATACACAAACATGGCTCATTTCTTGAATGTTTTAACTGAACCTTTCCGGCTATGTGTCATGGGGTGTGGGTGCGTGTCTTGGGAATTCAGAGTGGGTAGGTGGAAATGCCCCCTTTCTCAGAAATCTCCAGTCATACTTGTGTGACACCACTAAATGTCTGCTATTAATGTCAGGTGGAGACTAGTTTGCCTGGTGTATGATCTGGAAGGTGATCGATTGTTCATGAGTAAGATTATAATGGTTTTTTAAATGGACTGTTCACTTATCCAAACTAGATATTTAGTAATGAATTTTTAACAGTTGATCAGAATGTATTTAAAAATGTCGTGTTTACTGATCTGGAATGTTATACTGTGTAAAAAACTGGGAAACATATTTGTTTAATTTATTTTGTATTGTCAGAATGAATTGTGACAAAAGATTTTAAGTGTATGATCATTTTTATAGGCACCGATCATTAGTAATCCATTAAACTAAAGTTAACTAACCAAATTTCCAATTAGATAAAATGAGGCAAAGTGTTATGTTATGTAAAATAGAAGACAGATGATTGTTTCTGCTTTGTGTTGTGAAACAGAGACCCTAAAAGTGAGCACTATATATATTAACATTGACCTGCCAAACCTGTACTAACATTGCCATTTTTTAATCCAAGGCTACATAACTTCGTATGAAACTTACAAGCACTAATGGTTCACACAGGCATTAATCTTGATTTCCTGTTAATCGTTTCAAATAGGATTGTTAATCTGGTGCAATAATATCATCCTGCATTTCTCCAGAGTGCAACTCCTTGAACAGTGTGGTATCAGAAGCTTTCATCCGCTTCTTCCTGGAAACCATTGGCCACTACTCCCTTTTCATGACCCAGGGCGAGAGAGGGGAGCGGGTCTTTCAGCGTGAGCCCTTCCGCAAGTCTGTAGCTTCCAAAAGCATTCGCCGCTTCCTGGGTGTCTTCATGGAGTCACAGATGTTTGCTGGATTCATCCAGGACCGAGAATTGAGGAAAAGCAGAGCCAAAGGTAAAACAGCTCTGTGTTTTCCTGGGGTAACTGGAGGCTTTACTGCAGTTATATTCCCATCATACTTAAGAGACTGGGAAGGGAAACAAATAGTGGAAAGGCAAATGGTTTAAACCTAGCTCAGCACTACCATCTGCTGGTTGCCAGGTGTTGGGGTTTGAAGAAGACAATCACCTTGAATGAGAGATGTTTGAGACATGGTAATATTGTTGCAGGTCTGTTTGAGCAGAGAGTGGAGCTTTACCTTGAGGAGTTACCACATACAGAGCAGAGTGGAGTGAACAAGTTTCTGAGAGGACTGGGTGAGTTCTTCTTTATGGATTATTAAATTGTTGATTACTTTATAAATAGAAGGGAACAAAAAATCAAGAAATCGTAAGTGACACACACACACACACACACACACACACACACACACACGCGCGCGCGCGCGAACTAAGGGCACTTTGGAAACACCAATTACCCTAACACACATGCATTTGGAATGTGTGAGAAAACCCACATGAACATGCAAACTCCACACAGACAGAGCCCGTGGTCAGGATCGAATCTCATAGCTGTGAGGCGACAGTACTAACCAATTTTATCAGTTCCACTTACCATATAGAAGCACTTTGTAGTTCTGCAATTACAAACTGTAGTCCATTTCTGTCTCTACATGTAGTTCTGCAATTACAGACTGTAGTCCATTTCTGTCTCTACACACTGTTAGTCCCCTTTACTCCCTAATGGTCACGACCTCAGTGTCACTGCTGGACTGAAAACAATTCACCTACCAAAAATGTCCAACCACCAGCATCTTATGAGCATTGATGAAGGATCAGAGGATAATTAACATAAACTGTGCAACACCAGATGAGCTACTGTCTCTGACTTAACATCTACAAGGTGGAGCAGTATGGTAACAATAAAAACTCCAGCAGTGCTGCTGTATTTGATTCAGTCGTACCTACACAATACACACTAAGACATCAACACCACATCAGTGTCACTCCCTGTCAGGCGTTGCGCCAAGCGTGGACTTATTTACCGTATGGCAACCTGGCGCGTGCCTGACGATACACAGCTGAGTCTTCCTGGATTTGGCGCTCGCATGCGCGATCGCGATTGGTAATCAAGAATACATTGGACTAAGCTGTGCCACGCCTTTAAAAGCGGGTCGCGCGGATCACTTGTCGCCGGGTCATTATACCTAACGGTAAGCTGCATTTTTAACATCTCAGCCTGGCGATCGTTAAGATCTGCCGTGGCTCACGCTGCCATTATGGGGCATTGTAGATGGGGTTAGTTGATGTGTGGGTTTCATCTTTATTTGCTAGGCATTTCCCGAGGCTGGAGCATTTATACCGCACAATGCACACAAATGGGGATTGCGCTCGCGGGTGCACGCTCCAGTCTCGCTCTTTGGCACCAGAGAAGGTGAGGGACGAAGGTATCCACCCTTTCTTAGTAGAGGAAGGGTGGTGTACAGTGGTCAGTGTAGGGACAGTTAGTTGCAGCTCTGCGCCGCCCAGATCCCCTTGGTCCACACGGGGATACTGCAGGTTCCTTGCTGCCTTAGGTGTGTCATTGTATGGGGCTGTCCCTGCACTGCACCCTGCTGGACCTCACCAGGTCTCCCCTCGTCCAGCGGTTGGCCGGTTTGGGACATCTGACCGTAAAACCGGTGTCCACATAGGTGTGGTTGGTCAGACAAGTCTGCCGGCCGTAAACATTGGGCCCACTTCACCTTGGACGTGTTCTAAGCTGTCCCCACGTGTCCTAGCCTCGTCGGCCTCCAGGGGTTTGCCATTTTGGCTTTTTGGTTTCATTTTGGACTTTATTTGTTACTTTGCTTTCGTTCCTTTTTGGTTCCCTTATTTATGTTAAATAAAGCCTACCCTTGTTCAGCTTTCTGCATTTGGGTCCTCCCTTTAACATCTCACCCCCACTTACATGACACTCCCACACCAAAATACTACCTGATCTGTGTGGGTCCTGACCATTAGAGAATATAGTAAAGGTGACTAACAAAGCAAGTCTGTAGAGTGTGAAAAAAGTGCTTCTGTATGGTAAGTGGAACTGAGAAAATGGACAGTGAGTGTAGACATAAAGGTGTGTAACTAATAAAGTGATTGATCTCTCACCTGACAAGCCCGTGTGGTGTGCTTTATATGTATGATTATGCTTTAATGTTTAAAATCTTTCTTTCTTCAGGAAATAAAATGAAGTTTCTCCACAAGAAGAACTGAGAATGTGGAACCAAAACCTAAGGATAGCTATTCAACAGTCCTTATCATCACTACTTTTAAATGCTTAACACAACATAAATATCTGAAAATGTGTCAACTCACTTGAGGTTATTCCTGTACATATTTATGAATATGGTTGTGCTCCTTATATGCATCTCAGTTGTGAGGTTTCCTGGTACCTTGTATATGAGAGTAGGATAACAATAGAGTGGTACTAAATGGATGATCTATACTAGTACAGCACTGCATTAGACACAACCTGAGAAGAGTGTGTTGGAGTGATTAAATGGTAATTAATGTGATGTGGATGTACAGCTACTGTGTAGTATTTAACGCTAGATGTTACTCAGTGCATTGCATTGTGTACATGTATTAACACTTGAAGAATGCAGTTACCATACTTGCAATGCTGTGTAAAATAAAGCTTTTCAAATGATTTGAAAGACTTGTATATGACTGATTGTTTAGTATCCATCCCATTTTACCACAACTTATCCTGATCATGGTTTCATGGTAGGGTCTGGACCCTATACCAGAGTTCATTGAGCACAGAACAGAATAGATCATACAGCTTGGACAGGGCATTAGTCCCTCCCAGGGTTTCAGCCTTTACATTGCAAGCCCCAGTTGCTATTTGAACCCAGACCCGATCATTAAGCCACCAGAGCTGTATCTGCTTTAGAAAACAAGAGCATATAGGTGAATCTTCACTTTTAACTTCAGAGAGTCAGGTAAGATAAAATAAGCCTTTATTAGTCCCACAATGGGGAAATTCACGAGGTGGCTATGGGTTTTATTTCAACAATAAAGGAGTCACACCTAATAATCTGAAGACAAGATCAACAAGTCAGGTGTATCTTCTGCCTTGTTTTGAGAAAAGCAAGCAGCCATACTGACATTGCTTATAAGAGAGAATACCCTGGACTAGTGGAACCTGTGGCTCTGTGCTTGTTGTTGTTCATGCTTTTATACATGTCAATATGTCATTGTTTTCAATACACTTTTTCCAGCTGGTTGATTTGGCCATTTCAACCACACCCATTGCATAGAGGTGAACAATAACAGGCACAGACCCATGCTATAGCCATAGTTGAACACAAAGTAAAATGACACCCATTGAAGAGTCTACTAAACATTAGTTGTAGGATCCCACCTTTCTAACACATCAGTTCACTTTAGGACTGCCCACTGCTGCGACTGTGAAATCATCTAGGAGCAAAATGGAATGAAGTGCCTAGTGTGTATGTATTAAATGTAATCTGCCTTCAGGTGCTACTCTGAACACTCGAGTTCCAACCTGTCTCATGAAGCATTTGAAGAACTATTTACGAGGACTGGGAGCTTTGTGGGTTTCCATGAAAACAAGTCTTAAGATTACCATGTATTACAATAGTTGGCTTGAGTTGTGTAACTCACTACACATTGCACTCTGGACCAAATGTGGAGAATCAGGCTTCAAAATTGGCAGTCTCTTATGCTAATTTGTTTGTCAGATTTAAGGAGCTTACTCCCTTGTCTGAATGGATGGTGCCAGTGGTAAATTTAGGTGGAGGAATACTCTGCACAGAATACAACAACACTGGAAAATTGTATACATAAATATTTGTGGTAAAAACTGTGAAAGTCCTTTCAACACACAAAGTGTGATATTGTTTTGAAGAACCTGACCAGGCCTTCATAGCGCCCTGATAGCATTTGATATGGTGGTATTGTCAACTCACAGCGAGAATTTATCAGTGTGACTACCTGATATAGCGTTCCATTGTTCACCCTAATGGGCCATCCACTGATCACCCAAATGCCTCTCGAGACCATTCACACCCGGCCTCCAGGGACCCACACCAACAGGATAACTCAACCACACCCCATATGACCTTTTCATCCATCAGTAGATATATAGCTGATACTCCCTACTAGTCAGTTTTAACTGAAGAAGTCTTTCTGATGAGAGGTGAAACGTCTTCAAGAATTTACAAGTAAGTGCAGTTGCTCTCTTCTACCACCCACTGGTACATCATAGAACAAATTCACTAACACAACTGTACACACACTCGAGCCATTTCAGAGCAACAATTTAACCTAAAGCATGTGTTTTGACAGGCGGCATGGTAGTGCAGTGGTTAGCACTGCCACCTCAGAGTTATGAGATCCCTAGTTCGAACCAGACAAGCTGCTAGTGATGGGTCAATGAGCACAACCCTTAACCCACAGCTGCTTGGACTGTACGACAAGGGTGTCTGTCAGCACTGTCTCCTAACAGTTCTGACCCTGAGCTCCACCTGTGTGGAGTTTGCATGTCCTCCCACAGAGGGGTTATCTCTGGGTTTCCTCCCACATTCCAAAGACTTGCATGGTATTTTAATTGGTGTTTCCAAAGTGCCCGTAGTGTGAATTTGTGTGAATGTGTATCCTATGATGGATTGGCGCCCTGTTGTTTCTGCCTTGAGCTTTGTGCTGCCAGTAGGCAGTGGCTCCCCTGTGACCCTGACAATGTAAAGCGGATAAGATAATGAAGGAATACATGAATGTCTTTGAGCTGCAGGAGGAAACCAGAGCACCCAGAGTAAACCCATGTGGACATGCAGACTCCACACAAAGAACCCAGACTGCTCCACCTTGGATCGAACCCAGCCTCTTCGCTGTGAGATTACAGTGCTACCCTCTGAGCCACTCTCACCCAATCATGTCAAACTCACTTTGTCTCAGTCACTCAAGTTAAAGGTACCATTTACTTACTGCTCATATCTACTTAAGCTGAATGGGTAGAGTTGAGTAAATAGTGTGGAATGTTGCTTAACGTTTTGCCTATTTGTTTTTGCTTAACCTGTTAAAATTTGGTAAATCACACTCAAAATCGAGTTGTTACGGAAATTACCAAATATTGCCTAAGATGATCGTGCGACATGAGGTCACATGCTGGAGAAAAAAGATTCATATTGTAGCGATGCGGGGAAAAGAAGGACGCTGCTTTGGTCGCGGATAAAGAGGATTCATCTCATGTGGGGAACACAAATAGGTAAAAATCGTAGTGTGACCTATTTCGCATAGAAAATCTGACCCATCGTGAACGCTACGTCACACACGGACAGATTTTCGATCTCATCAGCTTCTCAGCAAGAATTCGGTGAGTGGTCTGTTTTATTTCACTAAATACCATAAAATTGACTGGTTCAAGTGAGATTTTATTGCTGTGGCACTTAATTAACCCAATCGATCAATCGATCGATAACTGACACCCCGATAAGACCACTCCATTTATGAGTCTTAAATTTAAGCCAAGTCTTATGTCATGTATACCAAGTAAAATTAAGCAAGTCTCAAGTCCTTAAATTTGCTGACAACCACTCTCCCAAATCTAAATGCATGGCAGGTGGCAGCTTGGCAGTACTGGGACTGTTGTGCCACCACAGTCACATTAATGGACGTCACTACTATGTTTGTGTCTGAATGGATGCTGTTAGAGCAGCAAAGGGGGGAGTAAAGTCCATATCAGTGTCCAGGCTGAGAGACAGCGTTAAGAGGCTTTACCGCTCAAATCATGTTAAAGTAACCTGGGAAATCTCGGGAGCGTTCCTTTGACGTGATTGGAAGAGAGCAACTGGATTCGTTTATCTCGCGATACTAGAACGAGATTACCGCGCTTAGTTGTGAGAAAAGGAACGACAGAGGCGACATCTACTGGAGCTGATAGATTACACGATCAGGTCGAGGGTAACGAACTTCGGCAGCCGGGATGCTTATCCAAATCTCTCGAGCGTGGCTGCGCAGCTCTGCTTCTGCTATTACGGGAGCTTTTCCAGTCGCTTGCAGTTTGTTCCAGGGTGGAAAGTTCTTTGTGCCTCGGCTTAGCATTCCTTGTTTGGCACTCAGGAGGAAAATAAAAGTGCGCGCGTCCTTTTTCTAAAAAAACAAAAAAACTAAGCGGTGTCGCATTGAGGATGCGCGCGTGTCCGGAGCAGTTTAGGCACAGAGGCAGCGCTTAAAAGCAGCATCGTTTCCCGGCGGATGAAGCGGTCACATCTGCGCATCTCCGAAGCAGAAAGGTGCAGTTTTAAAGTAGGGCTGTGTGTGCATGCCTCAACCTTAAACATGTCATCACTCCATCAGCCCTTCCTTTAGCTTGGCTTACGTTTGCTCGTGCGCCGATAAACATAACAGTTTGGGATGCAACAAGAAATGCGCAGGATTTTAAAGGGTCCCGTCCCATTTGGAAGATAATAGTAGATGCGCAACGCCGTCGTGTGCGCGTTTGTCTCGTTGCCCTTTCTATTGGAATTGTCTGTGTTCTAAGCAGAGATTTGCAGCTGGTTTATTTAATAGCTGGTTGATCTAAGGCGTGACATTTTCCTTTTCTCATAACGTCGGCTCTCTGTGCCAAAATGAAGGAGTTTGGTATCGGCGGCTAATCATTTGGAGGAGACGCTCTGCGTGCGTAGTTACAATTTCGGCTGCGAACTGATTTAGCAGACGCCCTTATCCAGAGTGACTTACAATTTATACAGTCTTACAATCCAATAAATATTGTGTTAAGGGTCTTACTCAACCAACAGTGGCGGCCTGACAGAGGTGGGATTTGAACCTTGGACCTTCTGGTCCAGAGTCCACCTCATTCAGATAGGCTACCACAGTCCCAAAATTTTGCTTTCCTAGATTCAGATAGCTTAAGACACTTTCCCACACCAGGAGTCAAACCTGAAATCATAACTGCAAGACATGGGACTCTAAACTAACAACAAAACTCAGTATTGCCATATTAGCCAAGAATTAGATTTGCTGATTGTATAAAAATTGGTAAAGTATGCACTATTATGCAGGGTACAGATAGCTACCTTAAAATAAAATTAAATAATAGTATACTTTAGGCTATACAAAAATGAAGCACCACACAGGTGACTGTGACTGTGGTGGCCTAGTGGTTAAGGTATGGACCAAAAGGTCTATGGTTCAAATCCCACCTCTGTTAAGTCCCTTAAGCAAGACCTTTAACACACAATTGCTTGGATTGTAAGAATGAATAAAACTGTAAATCTTGCAAAATGCCATAAATATAAATGACAGGAAACACTGATAATCTGTAATATCTATTAATCCTGTTATTAGTAAAGAAGTATTTTAATCATGCATTAGCCTAAATTAGCTTAGAAAGCATAACGGTTTCATAATTTACAATTCATGAGTTTTTAAATGGTGCATTTAATGCTGTAGATTTGGCATAAAATAATATTTGGGCTCTTATTTTTTATTATGTTAAAGGAAATGAAATGAATAGGCTTACATAATGGCGCAAATCTCTTTTTATAGGTGAGCATGGCTTATGAACTGCATGGCTTAAGAAATGGTGTCTCAATATGGCGATATGTTTGATCCTGTATAAGAAATGAGAGCCAATGTTCCATGAATAATCTGTGCCTAGTTTATTGCTTATTTCCAGTGCTCAGTAAAGGTTGTCCAGTCTGCTTTGCTTCTTAAATACCTGTATAAGAACTTGTATAATGGTTCAGTAATGTTCTGCATGTTTTACTGTATCTACAGCATAGAGGTTTCTGGACAATGCTGCTTGTCTTAATGGGGCACACAGAATTTAGAAGGGCACAGCTGTATTCCTCAGTCATAGGGCCACACCTGTGTATAACAATAAGCCTGTTGAATAAGAAATGACCAAATAAACAATTGTTTTTCTATTAATTTGATTAATTTTATTCATGCTAAAGTTTAATATGTACTTTTGATAGGTTATTTGTTTCATTCATTCATTTATTGTGTTATCCGCTTATCCTAGTCAGGGTCATGGGAGAGCCAGTGCATAACCAGCAACACAGGGTGCAAGGCAGGAACAACCCTACACAAGGCTCCAAGCCATCATAGATCAGACACACTTATACACACACTCAGACACTAAGGTCACTTTGGAAACACCAATTAATGTAACAATTATCTTTGGAATGTGGGAGAAAGTCCATGCGGGCACGGGATGAACATGCAAACTCCCCACAGATGGATCCCGAGGTTGGGATTGAACCGGGGATCAGTGAGGCAGTCTATCCACTGCACCACTGTGCTGTCGGTTACACAGTTATATATGGCTATAGTTATAACCTGCTCCAGTAATGAGTCTGATGACTCCCTGATCTAAAGTGCACCAGTTCAATTGCATCTTTCTTTTCCTGTCTTTGTCCTATACCAGTTGCTGTTCAGCCTTTGTATGTAGGTACAAAGGAAACCAGATATATTTTGCTACACGATGCAGAGAATCTATATAATGTCAAGTGTTATATGACAAGAAGTCCTGGCTACATCCTGCTGAGGAGAATGCATGCGGTCTTTATAGCGGCTGATACAGGCATGGGTAATTAGATGAAACTTTTTTAGAGCTTAGGTGGGGAGTAATCATGTTTTTCTAAATTAAACATGTGCAGTCACTTTAAGGAATAATCTCATGTTCACTCAAGAAGCCAAATTCATGATGACTTTATGGTCTCCAAATAGAGCTTAAGTTATATTTTGCCGGGTTAGCATTGCTTTGCCTTTAGATTATCTTCATATGTTCTTAAAGATGATTGACTTTGTAAAGGCATACTTTTGCTTAGTAGGACAATTCTCAGTTCCAGTCAGTAGTCTATTTCTTAAAATAAAGAGAGAAATCCTGTTATGGTACAACAAACTCTGTCTTGTTCAGAGGCTATACAGCGAGGACTGATACGAGGACAGATGAAGACGTTATGGCTTAACCAGTTGAAATATAGGATTACCATGTGCGCTGAATAATTTTGTCATTCTGTCTGTCATAACCTCATCACTGCAATGTTAATGGATGTTAACTGAGGTTTGCTTCCATGGGAGACCTCTCCTCTTGAGTTTCTATTAATGAGCAATCTCTAGAGATACCCTCACTCACTCAGGCAGCATCGTACGCTACCCTGAATTCACTTAGCAGGGAAAAGGAATGATGGCTGACAGTGGAAGAGAGCGAGAGAGTGAGTGAGGTGAGTGCACGGGAGCAAGCTCTTTAGCTTTAAAAGCCAAATGGAAGCACATGAAAGGAAAGACAGCAGTTTTGAAATGCGGGTGCGTCTGCCTGCCTGTCCGCGTAGCCTAGTGAGCTCAATCAGGAGTGCCTGGGAAGGCTAATTGTGTTTCAAAGTGGGTCTGCGAGTACACAATAGGGAATCGGCTGTTTTTAAGCTCCCCTGCGTGGCTCCCAAAGAAGAGAGAGTTGTCAGATTTGTAGGTCAGACTGCAGGGCTTGTTGTCAGGCAGACTTGCAGCAGTAGAGGTAGTTTCTTACTGGGGGGGATTTGCGCGGTGACGATGTGTGAAATTTCAGCTTGTTTGCTTCAGATGTCTACGCCCCACTGCTCCTGCTCTGCACATCCCTTTTTAACCTGGCAGGCTATCCATTTATCTGTCTATAATTTAAAATGAAGCTGTACAGAATTCAGATATCATCACGTTCTCTCTACCAAGGCAGTCTGAGATCAGATCTTAATTGATTTTGCACAGTGGAGAGCACTACATGAGCTAATCTTGACTCCTGCAGCCCAGGCTTAACCCCATTTCACCGTGTTTCACTGTGTCTGGAGGGACCTGCTCCTACATCAGGCTCAATCTGAGCTGTGAGTGGGTGAAGGAGGATTCACCGCCCTCTGTGCCCACATGGCACACACACCCCCACACAGACACACGTCGTACTATCCCCTCATGCATGCCGTGCCTTGAACCTCTCTTAAACCATTGTAGGTCACTCAGCACATCTCCTCTTCCATTTTGGGAAAAAGAGGGCTTGTGGGAATATTTCGCCCTAGAAATGAAATAATTACAAACTGTCCCTAATTCCCAATTATTATGCACAGGCTTAGTTAAAAAGAAGGATCATGGTTGCTATCGTTGGGAAACTTGAGGGTCAGAGACCACTGTAAAAAGCTCACACTGCTATAGCCAGGACTCTCTGACTGAGTGTCACATACAGAGGGAAATAAAGAGACAGAGAGAGAGGGGACCAGTTAAATTCTGAAGCATTACTTCCTGTTGCAGGTAGCTGTCACATTGACTGGAGCCTGCGTGTGATCTTGTCAGAGCTCTTTGACTGGAAGCTCTTGATTGATTCGAGGATTCTCGCAGCACGTTGCTGTGATGGAGAAGGTAATGCACTTTTGCACTTGTTCTCTTCTGCAGAGGATATCTTGCGAATCTCTTAGCTGGTGATGCCCAAGCTCAAAGCCAGTGCAACGTTGTTGCATGGTGTAGTTGTCCTTTATGGCAATAATCTGACATCAATTTTATTTGAGTTTTATCATGCTTTAAATTGTCATAGTGCTTTGATTAATTCAATTTTAGCATGTTAACATATGTGCAGAAGAGGCCCCTGTTCATCCACACATATTACAAGTACAGTTCCTTGAGCCATATTACATATGTTTCAAACACACCAATCAGACTCCCTATATAAAAAGAAAAATCAAGTGGCTGAAGCACCCCACAGGGACACATGTATTTTTAAAGCCCCTAGTTCCAAGAATAGCAGCACAGCCAATTCTGCCTGAAAGCAGTATACTGTTTTATAGTGCATCATTTGTCCTTTGTGTTTGTCCTTCAGTGTTGCTCGGAGTGTCCAGAGCCCAGGGTGGCTCAAAGCTTATGCACTTTTTGCAACAAGTGGCTGTGTTTCCAGTGCACTGACCTGCACCAGCACGAGAGATCTGCAGCTCAGTCCTCTGAGCCTCGGCAGCAGCAGACAGCCAGCAGTCCTCCAGCATCATCTGAAACAGGCAAGATGCTCTCTCATTAATCCTGTACCATTATGCCTCCTGGCTTCTTGGCCCTCACATTTCCAAGCTTCAGCTACAAGCTTGTGTGTTCTGCTCAATATTTCGTCAGATTTTACCTTACTTCTTTCTCTGCAGGACAGAGTACAATGAATTATACATTCTAGTGAAAAAAGGTTTGAATAATTATCTCCTGTGATGCATTGTAGGTTTATTTTTTTATGCGACCTAGTTTCCAAAAACTGATACTTGCTCAGCAAATGCTGTATGCAACATGACTAGCTGGCACATGCTCTCTTTCCCTTGATAAGCCCGAAAATTCTCAGGAAAGATTTATGGACTAGACTTCTATTAGGCCTGATATAGTTTGGTAATAGCTTCTCTATTCCTGCATGAGAGAGAGAGAGAGAGAGAGAGAGAGAGAGAGAGAGAGAGAGAGAGAGAGAGAGAGAGAGCGCGCGCGTGCGTGCATGTGTGTGTGTGTGTGTGCATATTTTTATACGTGAGTGTGATCAACAGAGAGAATAGCAGATGATGCAGGTGAGAAAGTGCAACCCAAAGTGCAGGATGTGGTCAGTCACCAGAGTGCTCTGAGGCTGTGGCTTCTCATCATTGCTGGAGCGTGTGGTCTCTCTCTGTCACTTAGCTCTGTGTGAACTTGCTTCTATCTACTCCAGACTTAAGGCCTGCTAGTTATTGTGACTGACAGAATGTGGCATTTTTTCGACTATTTGAGCCATTTCTATTAGAGTTATCAGCTATATCCAGATATGAAGCTACAAGTCATTATACAATCCCAAATTAGTGTTTTTTTGTAAAAGTGTGTTTTATATTTACTTTGACTTCGACCAGGGGCGTTGCTAGACCTAAAGCTTTACTGGGGCACAGGTTCCCCAGCCCCCACTCCGCCCCAACTACCACCAGTTTTTACCCTTTAACCCAAAACCCACCCTTAACCCTCATATGTATGCACTTTTTTGCTTACGTTGTTAGCGACCTGGGGTAATTCTGTACCCCATGGATTTAATCAAAGAAAGCACTATAC
>JAVSBU010067256.1:0-13818 GCA_033118015.1 Loricariichthys derbyi
ACTGAATTTTGGGTTTTCATTATCTGTAAGCCACAATCATCAACACTTCAAGAAATAAAGGCTTGAAATGTTTCACTCTGTGTAATCAGTCTATATAATATATGGGTTTCACTTTCTGCAATGAGGGACAAAAATATTGAACATTTTCATGATATTCTAATTTTTTGAGATATACTAGTATTTTGGGTGTTTCACCCCAACAAATCATACCTGTGCTGCATTATGTAAGTCTGAGTGACGGTTACATGACAAAGTGACTAAACTTTCTCTCTAAAGAGCAAAATCTGATATTATCCTTTCAGCACGTAGTGGATCAGATCAAATTCTGAGTCACTTTAACATGAATCATGGCTAATGTGATGTCTTTCAGAGAGGAATGACCAGACAGAGCAAGAGGAGAGGAGAGAAATAAAACAGAGGCTGAACAGAAAGGTATACTATCTATCATGGTGTTATTCTTGTTATACTTTTTACCCCTCATATATGTTAAATAGGAATAGTAAATTATACAGATATTTTGCCTTTCTTAAACAAGTACTTTCTAATTATATTTATTAGGAGTACTAAGAGGATATTTCCTGTATTCTCTTGGTCTGTGAAACCAGCTATAAACATTTAAACTACTAATCCTGATAGTTCTGAGCATAACCAGCCATTCATATCTGACAAAACCAAATGTATTTCTTATACGTATTGAGTTAAGATGTGGGCAGTATTAAAGCTTATAATACAATAATATAATAAAGCTTCAATTGGTCATTTCTTGATTTCTAGCTCAACCAGCGACCGACAGTTGATGAATTGAGGGAAAGAAAGATCCTGATCCGCTTTAGTGACTATGTGGAAGTGGCCAAAGCCCAGGATTATGACAGGAGAGCAGATAAACCCTGGACTAGACTGTCTGCAGCCGACAAGGTAAAAAAAAATCTGCAAATCAAAGCTTGTATTACAATGTATTTATATGCACTCTGAATTTTTCTATGGTAAAACTAAGCTACAGTGGTTGGTTCAGTCGTGCAGAATGTATACATAATTTAATAATGTTGTAAAATGGGTTGGAAGGTGGACATCACAAAAAGGGATTTTTTTTTGGCATGAAAAAGTCAACACTGGGCATTTTGACCACACAGCATAATCACTGGACTCTAAAAATGGTCAAAATTCCACAACAGTGGAATACCCCCTGTGAGGTTTGGCAATGTTCAAAAGTTGATGTATGGTATGACCAAGTATTGCATAGGAAACGCCTTCCCTTCTGAGTCTACACTAGCAAAATGTTAAATTGAAGTTCTTTAATTTCCTAAACGCACACTTCCACAGGAACGAAATATTAAATCAACACAATTATGTCGACTTAATATAATCTGTTAATGAGGAATTCATGTGCACAAAAATTTTAGTATGTGAATCAGCCACTTGGGGATGAACTAAGGCTTGTGATTTATGATTCTGCAGGCGGCCATCCGGAAAGAGCTGAACGAGTTTAAAAGCACGGAGATGGAAGTGCATGCATCAAGCAAACACCTAACGAGGTCAGTGTTCAAGGCTGTATTAAAATGGTCCCTGGTATTTATAACCCATCTACAGAGCTAAAGATAGACTGGGCCAAACTCGCTTAGACTTGACAAGTATATTACTGTAACAAATAGCCGCCCTTAATTTGGCTGATTTTGCTTACGCAAGCTCTCCATCCTGTCCCCTAACACTGACACTTCAACATTGAGATGCTCTTACAGTTCAAGATAGGATGTCAATAAGAACCTCAGAATAAATGTGATTAAAAGTTGTGATTATGAAAAGCACCTTTGTGTAGACGTTTGCCCTTTTCTTATGCAGGTTTCACAGGCCGTAGGTTTTCTTCTGTGAAGAAAGCGCTTAAATAGACAATGGCGAAATCCTGGTGATGATGTCATACACAGGAAGCCCTATTCTTCCAGCATTCCCAGTATTGGGTGCAGTTAACGAAGGAAACTCCAAAGCGGGGACACAGCACCTTGAGGAACAGAATAGCAGCTATGGACATGTCCGCTCTGCGGCTGGAGAAGTGTAGCCACACTGGTGGTGTCAAATCTGAGTTTTTTCAATGACTGCAGAAAGTGTGTGTGCATGTGAGATCCACTTTGAAGGAAAGAAGAAAAAAAAAGCCACTCAAGGTTTGTGAGCCTACTAATCCTGAGTTTCATACCAAGTGTAAAAAACAGTCTGAACAGGGTTATTTGTCATTATTTGGGTGGAAAAGAAGAGGAAAAAAATCTTGCTGTTTGTTTATAAATACATTATCTTATTTTCAGTATTTAGGGTCCCAATTGTGAAGTTGCCATGGAAAAGGGACACTATGTATAGTAAATAAATTTACCTGCTTATTATTTCCAGTTATTGGTGACAGTGTTGTGTCCAGTAAAAGACACAATCACAATATGAAAACAAAATAATAAAAAAACCCACAAACAAACCCCCAACCTTACATACAGGGATTGAGGATGTTGATGTGTTTTATAAATCAGTCTAGAACTGGAAAATGCTATGATGTCTTATAACAATTTGTTTCTGTCATTACTTCTGTATCATTTCCAATTTATATAAAATGGCAGTCTGTGATTGCAATTAGACTAGTCTTTTGAACTTAGTGTCAGAATATTTTAAGATGGCTTAAGAGGGTCAGTATCCTTCCTTAACCCCCAAGGCTGCTAACTGCTAGGACGTACATGCTCAAAAGTTACAAAAAGCCTGATTAATATCAAATGAGCCTGCATTCAGCATGTAATTCTAATATTCTCATCTCCCAAGCTGAGAATTCATAAACTATCCCAAAAATGTCATTTTATTCACAACTGACCAATGAAGTGATCTTTGTTCATATTGCAGTGGTGTAGTAATCATGCCTGATTAATATATTGAGTTGGGATGTTACCAAACAAGCCAAAAGCACTGGATAAAATATTTTGATCTGTAGTGACAGTGTAGTGACAAGACGGAGATTCTCATTTCTGTGATACATAACTGCTGTGAATATGATGACATTTGTTTTGTTGTTTTTATTTTCTAACTGACAAGTAAACTTATGTATGGGGACTGACTGTAGGAGAGGGAGGTGGGGCAATGTTAACAATTCATGAATAAATACATTTTTTTACTTTTTATATGCCATTTCAACAGTGTGTTTTGTAAGATAATGGCTTTTTCCAGAGCTATTCATTATTCATATTAAAAAGTCCAAGTACTGTGCTCAAAAAAAGGAGATTTAAAACCATGTTAACTGCATCCAACAAGACTAGAACGAATGGCATATACATGCTAAATCATTTAAATAGCATTGTGATTAAGATGAACCTTATAAGCCTATTTTATGTAAAATCAAGAAAAACAATCTCTTTCCTTGAAGTCAGAACATAGAGACGTCCGAAAGAAACAAGGTCTGCAGTCCTCTGCGCATACTCAGCAACTCTTCATCATGCTACAAAACCGAAATATTTTAGTTTGACTAGGTCATTATTATTGTGACACTGAAGAAAATTAAACTTCTACCCAGACAAAAGTCCTTTCACTCACCATCTGTTTGAATAAGCGATCCTGAACAGATTTCATGTCTTTCTTCATTAAAAGCATCTGAAATGACATTAAATCAAATAACACTGTTACTTTCTTATAGGAACAGACTTATCTATAATTAACAATTATCTATAAGCACTTACCTCTGAGGAGAACATCTGCTCCTCATACTCCAAACTATGGCACACATTAGTCTCTATAGTGTTTTTTAAATTATTTAACCTAAGGAAAAAAAAAGAAAAAGATGTCAGTGTGTTTAACAATTGTAAAGTCAAATAAAATATAATTACTTAATCAAAAACAAGCTATTAGATTGCTGAATATGAGTAAAACAACAAACTGGTCGTTTATCAATTTACTCTGAATAACTTAAAAGGAAAGAATAGATATTTTTATTCATTTATTCATTCACTTTCTGATCTGCTTGATCCTGGATAGTGTCATGGGAGAGTCGGTGCCTAACTGGCAGTAAATGGCAAAAGGCCTTTGCAGAACACTCACAGAAGAAGGCCACTTTAGTGTAATCAATTAACTTAAAGCATGTATTTGGACTTTGGGAGGAAACCAGAGCATGTGGACACTGGGAGGACCCAGACTGCTCCAGCTCGGACCAAACCAAGGACCATTTTGTTATGAGGTGACAGTATTGCTCTGTGTAACTTAATTGAAGTGAATTTATTCTAAATGAAAGAAACTGCTTTTAACAAGTATGTTTTACTGGTAACTAAAAACATCAATTCATTCATTGTCTTATCTGCTTAATACTACTCAGGTTTGTGGGAAGGTCGGTGCCTCGCCTGCGGCATAGGGCGCAAGTCAGGAACGACCTTAGACAGGGCGCCAAGTCATCATAGAGAACATGAACTCACACACCAGGGGTACTTTAGAAACACCAATTAACCTAACATGCATGTTTTTGGAATGTGTGGGGAAACCACAGTACACAAAGGAAAAAACATGGACATAGGGAGAACATGCAAACTCCACACAGATGGAGCCCAGTGTGGGGATCAAACCAGGGATCTCAGAGCTGTGAGGTGACAGTGCCAACCACGGCACCAACCTTAAATAAAACATGGTTCCCACTTATATATTTCATTAACCTGACTTAAGCCAACCTTCATTAGACATTCAGCAACACGGATAGATGAAATAAAAAATAAAAGTGTGTTGACCTTCATTAAAACAGCTCTATGTTGGAAAATGCCCAAGTGTACTTTGACTCCATACAGAGAGAGCCTGGTGAGAAAGGCTTAAACATTCTCAGAGAATATGTGGCCTGAATGGGTCACACTGTATAAGTCTGGTGGCTTTTGAGATTTTAGAATTACAGCATTTAGCAGATGCTTTCATCCAGAGTGACTTACAACTAATCTTACAAGGTACAATCCAAGCAACTGCAGATCCAGTTTTTGGCAGAGCCAGGACTTGTGTGTTCCCAAATATTCCAGTGTCTTATCCACTGTACAGCACATCATAGCACTTTCGTCTCTGCCAATTCCATGCCACAGGTAAGTAAGAGTTATAGATAAGTGTAAAAATCAAGGAGCAACAACAGTCATGACCCCAAAGTGCTGGTGGATTCCAAATTGCCCGTGGAAGCAAAAATTACCTTGTAGTAAATACCCACACTTCACGTCTGGCAGTTGATCCTGAATGATCCAGTGTACGAGTAAGCGTTACCTGTCTGCACTAACTGTGCCAACTATTAGTCTTGGATGTGTAACAAAAGTCCTGTGCTTATTCAGTGTCCTTTACTTCCAGTGAATAAATAACTTTATGCTACAAAATCCAGTGACAATTTAGAGATCTGTGTGCTTATAACTTTATGACAACAGATTGGGGAAGACCATTTCCTTTTTAGCATTACAGTACACCCACAATGATTAAAATGAGAAAGACTACAAACTTGGCCAGCAGTGGTACAGCGGGTTAAGGCGCTCGCCCTGTAACCGGAGGGTTGCCGGTTCGAGCCCCCATCTGAGCGCATACTGTCGGTGTGTCCTTGGGCAAGGCACTTAACCCACATTGCCTAGTATGAAAGTGGTTGTGTGATCGGTGATGGTTGGAAGGGCCGATGGTGCAAACTGGCAGCCTCGCTTCTGTCAGACTGCCTCAGGGCAGCTGTGGCTACATAGTAGCTTACCACCACAAGGTATGGTGTGAATGGATAATGCGACTGTAACGTGATTTGAGTTCTGGAAAAAGCGCTATAGAAATCCAACGCATTATTATAACTAAATTAGGGTTCAGATTGTGCGGCAGTTCCTTGTTTTACAGTTTATGTGGCGGTTTTAGCAGCATAAAGGTTACATGACGTTTTTCCTCTGAAGCACCAGACTCACCTTATAATATAGAGTACTAAAATATCTGGCACTTAGAACACCCATTTATGTCTGTCAGTGAGTTCTCTAGTGTTATTTTTCCTGTCATGTGTGACTGCTGCTCCAGTCCTTCCTGGGACAATTTGGAGCGACATAATTATCCTAATGCATGGAATATGGAAGGAACGTAAGAGTCCCAGGAGGAAAACCCATGTGAAAATGGGGAGAACATGCTAACTCCTGAAATCCAGAACACAAGGTCTGGATTTAACTGGGGATAACTGGGGTAAATGTGTTAAATTTTAATTTTTAAATATTTAACTTAAACAGGGGTGAGAATTCTCACCTTCTGCTTCCTCTCTCCTGGTATGTCTGCACAGCGAGGACTTGTTTCTTCCAATAGTTCTTGAAGAAAGTCATAGACAAAGACAAATCATACATGCTGGTACAAAGGCAGTATGAAAAATTGTGCTTGAATGTAAGGGTATAAATCTAGAAGCAAGACTACTTTTAAAAGAAAGATAAAAATGGCAATGTTTAATTGACTAAATGCTGTATAAACTTTTACACCCTAAATCAAAATGCTTGTCTTTACATTTTTGCTGTTAATCTGCTGCTGCTCAAAATGAACCGTCTGCCACATGACAGTGTTTTGAATTACTTTCGAAAAATTGAAATCTTCCAGAAATCAATGCTTGTTGCTGTACTTTCGACCTGTATTAGAGGTATATATGCAAAAGTATGAGGTGGCTTATGTACAGTCAGTTCCTCCTCCATGTTGCGTAAAGCAGTGTCATCTTGCTCCAAATTTTTAATTTCATCCATCAATACTCGTTTAACCGTCTCCAGTCCCTGAGATCTGCATTAAAGATAAAATATAAAATGCGTGTGTATCTGACAGAGAACAAGGTTGCCTAGCCCTTGATGTAACAGATGTTCTTCAGTCTGACCTGTACTTGTGCACTTTCATGCTGATGGAGGTTACATGTTGCTTGCAGTTCTTTAGGGATTGCTTGGTGAAGAGATCCATTCTCCTGGAACGGTTCTGTAACACAAATTCAGCTTATATTGTGATGATCTATTAAATATCTATCATAAAGCAGGCACTTACTTTGCATTAGAACACTGACTAGCAACCTACATGGACCTGATTTAAAGATTAAAGCCATTAAGTTAATTGAAATATAGCAGAATACAGTCAAAGTCAAGCTTAAAATGACTGTTAAAGTACGATCAAATTTATTCATCTGTTTAAATATTTAATGTCACAACTGTCTAGAGCTTAAATTTTACTGTAAAGTAACTGATATTTCACTTGATTTTTGAAAGTGGTTATTAGCTACATATACACACTATGCGATTACTTAATTGTTAATCTAAAAAGCATAACTTTCTGTGTCCTAAACTGGAGCAAGGATGATATAGGGCTTGTGTTATAGAAGAAATGGAACAAAAACACCTGGCTTTCTTCTTGCTACAGCTGCACAGACGGAAAAATGATGTGCCTGTGTGGAAGAAAGCTCAGCTGCATTGCACAACAAGTACGACCAAACCAAACAGCATTTGTTTAAGACACTAGCTCACTTAAAACAGAGACAGCTCAAAAAGGGCAGCAGACTGAAATGTACCAACAAACAAAAAAGTCCCAAATACATTTTTTATATCTCAGAATTCTGGGTACAGAAAGAGGTACACCCAGGACAGGACCTCCTGCAGCTAGTCTCTTATCTCCAAGCCATAGGAGACAGTGATTTAGATAGAGATTTTTTAAATAATTATATTACCAATCCCAATATGATCAAACTCCACAATCTGGATTCAAACTGTAATTAAGTATTTTAACATCCCTGCTCCCCTTCCTCCTAGCCCTTGACTATTTCATGTGACACAACGGGGCTCACATTGGCACTGGCATCCACTGGTCCAAGCACAGCTGCCTGGACATCCTGAATTTTGCTTAAGTTTGCTTAAATCAGCTGTAATATAGAGGAAATTGCATGATTCCGCTGCTAGGTGATGGGAACCCTGCTCACTTTTGGGAGGTGAAACCCCACCCAATCTGAAGACAATAGGACCAATCAAAAAGTCCAAAACACCACTATACATTAGGTTTTTAATAAAAATGAGCATGATAGGGTTCTGAACATAAGAAAAAGAGTTCATGCTATCTAAATAGTGGGTATCTTCTGGAACAATGAACATTAGGATAACAGGGATCATCTGTAGTGGTAATTTATAATTCTCTGTCATCAAATGTAACTTTGGAATATATAATACAGTAATATTATTATATATAATATTTTATTATATAATAGTAATATTATTGCATAAACAAAAATACACCAAATGTCTTACATATGGTTATTTGTAATGAACATCTGGCACTAGTTTTTACTAGTTAGATGACAATCTAATTAGACCAGACAATGTAATGCCACTGTAATCATAGTAGTAAATTCTTGCTCTTAGATATCAGTGATACTTCTTCTCAGTGACACAAACTATATTATCAACATTTCAATATAAACTATCAAAATAGTTTTTTTTAGTTTGGAACTTTCCTTTCATCCTTTCCTTTCCATATAATGTTATTATCACCCACATTCTATCTATTTACCATATTATAACAGTCTTAACTTGCCTCAAACTTCCTCTTCAGTTCTGAGCTGAACTGGTGACAGACATAACCCATCTCCTGAGACGTGCTAACACCAGGCTGTGCCAAATCCACATTTTCCTTCACACTTGCCTCCCAACAACTTGACATCATTGTGGAGCACATTTCCACGTCCTCTACTACAGAAATTCCTGCACCCAACACAATGTAAAGGTCACAATTTTAAATACCAACTCCAGGTACTTAAAAGCAACAATGTGGAAGCCCTGTTTTGCTGTTTATATAACAAACTTTCTAAAACACGTCACTTTACTTTACCTATTTGTAACTTTGTAATCCTGTCACTTTACCTGAAACCTTCTCTTTCACTCCTTCCTCAGAGCTGCTGTCATCTTGTATGGGATGTCTAGAACCTATACTCCCCAAAAATTTACATTTTTTAAAATATTACTTTTAGCATTCTTATAATACTCTTTGTAACTGATTTGCTTATACAGAATAACAGATTGCAATTGTAGTTAGCAGTCACATAGTACACGATTAAATAAAAATGACTGTCATTGTATCAAAATAATTAATTTGTATGAACGCATAGCACTGGTGGGATCAGTTAACACTACAACAAAATCACAAGACAACCACAAACGTGACTAAAAGTAATGCTTAAAGTCCCCGTATGTTATAACAATATTTCGCATATGAGTAAAACTCGACTTCTAATGGCTTATGATATTCGTTTCTTTATTTTATGTGTTTATTTGACAAAATCTGGTTATAAACATACCGTGCGCTCGTTTCCCATTAGCAAGTGCTACGTCATAGTGATATGCTATTTTTGGTCACATGACTCCAAACAAGACGGACATAACGAGCAATTCTGACAGATACGTACGCATTATCGCTTATTTTGAAGTACTTATTGAACATGTCTAAAACACACTTGTTGTATTTGATATTAAACAAGACCAATAATTTATTTTGAATCATCAATTACACTTTAAATATTCTAAGGCACGGTCCGATGGAAATTATCATATTAACTGGTCAGTATGACCACTTAGGAATCTCTGAGGGGTTTGTCCAATTTATTTCTTCTAAATGCCTTATACCAACCAAAATCTGACTGAATTATTCAGTCTGGGCATATAACGGATCTAACTACGAGGTGTATAATTTGATTGTATAACATACTGAGACTTTAAAGAAAATAATCACTGTTACACATTGGTAGATATTCCAATGCCAACATTTTTATCACATGCACCTTTAAGTGTGCCAGTATTATTTCCTCACATATTGTTTTGAAGAGTGCATTGGTAACATAGAATTAATATTTTGCTTTTTTCTTATATTCTTCTCTAACTTGCTGTCTTGGGACTTTACAGTAACAATGTTACTGTAACTAATTAACGGAGCACATTATGTCCATCTATTCTAACATTAACCTCAATAAACTACAGCAAATAATTTGACTTATTATGTTTTTCAAGTAAAAAGAAAGTTACTGTTTGTGAAAACACCTCATCTTCCCTGAAAAAATGTTAGTACATGGAAAAACATCATATCTTTCCATCTTTGTGGAAACACTAGTCCTCATAATGATACATAAACTTGACCCACACATGCACAAGCGAGAAAGAGAGCGAGAGAGAGAAAAAGTACTAAAAAGACAGAATGCAGGTTAATGCATCACTATATTAGGCCAACATCACTAAAAGTATTTGAAGATGCCAGAGCGCCACAGGGATTTTCCCATAAGTGATAATGGATTCAGGGCTCCCATTATTATTTGTTATTTCCATGAACAAAGTACATTTGAATAACAGGGTTTGACTGTGATCACATTTAACCTACTCTTTATTCTCTTCATTAAACAGAAACACCCTGAACTGCAAATTAATTGTAGCACATAACCTTACTGCGATCAACACTTTAAAGTTACAAGCTTCCATAGGCACTGCTAGTAAGATTTTTAAATATGCTTTTATACACCTGAGGCCTTAGTAAATGAGCACCTTCATCTTCTGCTGTATTGCAGTAAGCTAAGAGACTCTTGCATAATTTACCTTTTTTCTTACAGCCTGACTTGTCAGCAGACTTAAAAAGCTTTCTCGGGTTCATTCTGGTGGCCAGTTCACTAGGTCCAACTTGACTTTCTCCCTCTTCTTCATCACTGTCCTTTTGATCAGACAGACTGGTGGAATTGCATGAGCTGCGTCGTTTCCGACTGGTTGCTGGACCTGATGCAACAATGTATTACATATCAACATTTGTAAATTAAGCATTAGTACACAGTGATATGACACCATTCTGAAGTTATACCATTACCTGATTCCACCTTGCCAGCCTTACCTCCTTGGGCAGACACAGGTGTTTTCTATACAAAATAAGTTAGATGGACAATTTCCACGTTTGAACATAAATCACACCCAAGCTTGGTACAAGACAGGAAACCCGTACCTCAAGTTCAGTACTGATCAAGTCTATGTTCACAGATCTGTGTGAGGACTGGCTTAGAGTCACCACGGAAATGACAGATTCTTTGTCAAAGCATGCCTGAAGGACTCTCTGGCTAGAACTCTTCAGAAAACCTCTTAGATCTTCGGCTAAATTTGGAGAGCTGAGTGGGGAAGAACGTTTCTCTTTACCCGTGGAGGCAATGAGGGGATGGACCACCAAGGGCGCTGGACTTTGTTCAGCATCCTGTAACAGAACAGCAGGAAAATGACAAACAACATATTTGTGCAGTAGATGTAGTTTTCTGTTATGTAAATTTTCCCAGCAGAACAAAGCTTATTCTGCTGAATTGTAATGTGGGAAAGCCCCTGGTCTACACCTCACAGATCCTACCCCCATCCATTGGAGCACTGAGACTTGGGAATCACTGGTGAGGCTAAGCTGAAACACAGAAACACTCAGGAATCCTCCATGATCTTGTCTCTCATGCTTACTTGGGGTGCAACAACTAATCACTGAAGTTTATTAAAATTAAGTGAAATGCAACAATTTCAAAGCTGATCATTGGTGGCATATGGGAGCACATCAGGGACTGTGGTAGCCTAGTGGTTAAGGCACTGGATTCTGGATCAGAAGGTTCAGGGTTCAAATTAAAAAAATTGCATAGGTTTATAGTAATACTTTAAATACAACAAAGATAAATGTAAACAGTGACTAGCAAAAGTATTCAAATCCCACCCCCAAACGTTTCAATATTTTGTCATGTTACACCCACAAACTCAAATGTATTTTATTGGGATTTTATGTGAGAGATCAACACAAAGTAGCAAGTGTGTGTGTGTGTGTGAAGTGAAAAGAAAATGATACATGGTTTTCATAATATTTAATAGATAAAAAGTGTGACATGCATTTGTAGTCAGCCCCCTATACTCTTAATACTCCTATATAAAATTCAGTGTCCCCCACTGCCCTCAGAAGTCACCTAGTTAGTAAATAGCCAACATGTGTATAATTTATTCTCAGTATAACTACAGCTATTCTGTGAAGGCTTCAAGAGTTTGCTAGAGAACATTAGTGATCCAACAACTTCATGAAAACCAAGGAACACACCAGACAGGTCAGGGATAAAATTGTGGAGAAGTGTAAAGCAGGGTTAGGTTATAAAAAATATTCCCAAACTCTGAACTTCTCAACCCATCTGTTCAACCAATAATACAAAAATGGAAGAAGTATGGCATAACTGCAAACCTACCAAAACATGGCTGTTCACCTAAACTGACAACCCAGTCAAGGAGAGCACTAAAGAGAGTAGAGGGCAAGAGGCCCATAATCACTTTGGAGTAGCTGCAGAGATCCACAGCTCAGGTTAGAGATTCTGTCCACAGGACTATTAGTCATGTACTCCACAAATCTGCTTTTCTTCAGCATGGACAGGGAATCTGACCAGAGTTGATGGAAAGATGGGAGCTAAATACAGGCAATCCTGGAGGAAAACCTGGTAGATGCTGCAAAAGACTTGAGACTAGGGCTGGAAAGATGGATGGAGCTAAATACAGGACAATCCTGGAGGAAAACCTGGTAGATGCTGCAAAAGACTTGAGACTAGGGCAGATGTTCATCTTCCAGCAGGACATCAACCCTAAACATACAGCCAGAGCTATAATGGAATGTGTTATAATGTGTTAGAATGGCCCAGTCAAAGTACAGACCTAAATCCCATTGAGAATCTGTTGGAAAACTTGAAAATTGCTGTTCCCAGACATTCTCCATCCAATCTGACTAAGCTTGAGCTATTTTGTAAAGATGAATGTGTCTTTCTTTTAACTTCTAGATGTGCAAAGCTGATACATACGCCAAAAGACTTGCAGCTGAAATTGCAGCAAAATTGCAATTGTTAATTACAGTTGGTTTATCACATACAATTCCAATAAAATACATTTAAGTTTGTGAGTGTAACATGAAAAAAATGTGGAAGCAAAAACAAAATACAGTGTGTTACTTTAGCTAATCAGCTTTAGGATTTTTGCAATGCATACCTCAACAGCATTTTGAGCCTGAGTAACAGACGTTAAAGCAGGTGTCTTATAGAAAGAGGAAGCTTTGATCCCTTTAAGATGGCTAGGTTGATCCATTAGAGGAGAAACAGGAGTAACAGGAGAGATGCATAGATGCTGAAGGGGTGTCATGGGTGATCTGAGCAAGGTGGTATTTTTCTCTCCAGCTAAATTCACACAAACATCGAACAATAACAATGATTATCCTTTTAGGCATATAAACTATATATGACAACATATATTTTAAAGCCACTAATATCTTACATCTCATCTTCTCCACATATTCTGGAGAATGGCAGAAACTGCTGCATTTAGACAATCTGGTTTCTTTCCGTTCTTTTGCTGGTTCTAAAAAAGCTGAATGCTTCCTGCTCTTTAACCGCTCAGTATCCAATAATTCCCTGAATCCTTTCTCTTTCATAAACTGCCCATCTACCTCTGAATCTGTAGTGGCTTCTGCAGATCTGCTCTTCTCTTTCTCAGTTTGGTCTATTATCATTTTTCGCTTTTCTACTTTTCCTGTGGCCTGAACAAAGACAGTCTGCATCTTCTTGGGTTTTGCAGGTTGTGCAACAATCAGGTTCTGTTCAGTGAGAGTTAAAGATGCAACATTATGAACATTCTGGCCACAAACTGAATATCAGGACAGAAAACTAAGTGCTACAGACATCAACCCACCAATTTTGCGTCTACATCATTTTGAACAGAAAAGAAATCACAATAGTATTAAATTTATATATACTGCTCAAAAAAATAAAGGGAACACTAAAATAACACATCCTAGATCTGAATGAATAAAATATTCTCATTGAATACT
>JAVSBU010067356.1:0-13818 GCA_033118015.1 Loricariichthys derbyi
TGAACGTTTAGCTGATTCGTTTTAGTTTAACCTGTTAAAAGTCGGTAAATAACGCTCATAATAGAGCTCTCACAGAGACGCTGTTTATTCCTGCAACTTAAAATGATGATTATTTCCTGCAGCTAAAAGTGTTGCTTATTTCCACAGATTAAAGCGTTGCTTATTTCCGCAGCTTTAAACCCTGCTTATTCCTGCAGCTTAAAGTGCTGCTTATTTCCACAGCTTAAAACACTGCTTATTCCTGAAGCTTAAAATGCTGGTTATTCCCACAGTTTTAAGAGTTGCTTATTCCTGCAACTTAAAACGCTGCTTATTCCTACAGATTAAAGTGCTTCTTATTCCTCCAACTTAAAATGTTGCTTATTTCCACAGCTTAAAACCCTGTTTATTCCTGCAGCTTAAAGCACTGCTTATTCCCACAGCTTAAAACGTTGCTTATTCCTGCAGCTTAAAGTGCTGCTTATTCCCACAGCTTACAGCGCTGCTTATTTCCGCAGCTTAAAATGCTGCTTATTCCTGCAACTTAAAATGCTGCTTATTTCTGCAGCTTAAAACGCTGCTTATTCCTGCAGCTTAAATTGTTGCTGATTTCCACAGCTTAAAACACTGCTTATTTCTGCAGTTTAAAGCACTGTTTGTATACACAGCTTGAATTGTTGCTTATTCCTGCAGTTTAAAGTGCTGCTTATTTCCGCAGCTTAAAATGCTAATTTCTGCACCTTGAATTATTGATTATTCCCACAGTTTAAAGTGCTACTTATTTCCACAGATTAAAGCGTTGCTTATTCCTGCAACTTAAAACGATGCTTATTTCCTGCAGCTTAAAGTGTTGCTTATTTCCACAGCTTAAAGCTCTGCTTATTCCTGCAGCTTAAAGTGCTGCTTATTCCCACATCTTAAAGCGCTGCTTATTCCTGCAGCTTAAAATGCTGGTTATTCCCACAATTTAAAGAGCTGCGTATTCCTACAACATAAAATGCTGCTTATTTCCACAATTTAAAATGCTGCTTATTCCTACAGATTAAAGAGCTTCTTATTCCTCCAACTTAAAATGCTGCTTATTTCCGCAGCTTAAAACGCTGTTTATTCCTGCAGCTTAAAGCGCTGCTTATCTCCGCAGCTTAAAAAAACTGCTTATTCCTGCAGCTTAAAGCGCTGCTTATTTCCGCAGCTTAAAATGCTGTTTATTCATGCAACTTAAAATGCTGCTTATTCAGGTTAAATTGTTGCTGATTTCCACAGCTTGAATTGTTGCTTATTCCTGAAGTTTAAAGTGCTGCTTATTTCTGCAGCTTAAACCGCTGTTTATTCCCACAGCTCACGCTCCACAGCCGATTAGGGTCGCCCATTAATGCTATATGCTAATCATGCTCCTCAGCCGATTAGGCTCGCCTATTAACGCTACGCATACACACAACTCACGCTCCTCAGCCATTCAGGCTCACCTGTTAACCCTATGCGCTACTCACGCTCCTCAGCTGTTTAGGCTCGATCCCATTAACACTATGTGCTACTTGCACTCCTCAGCCATTCAGGCTTACCTGTTAGCACTGTGCAGTACTCACGCTCCTCAGCTATTAAAGGCCCCCATCACTCTGACCCTGCATGTGCCCTCTGTCCGCTGCTTGGCCAGTCCTTCCTGGTGGCTGCCTTCATGGAGGAAGGCTTAGGCTCAGTGTAGAGACACTGCCTCCTCCTGTGTGCCACCACCACCCAATCACCTCGCTAACCATACCATCAGCCTCCGGGACTCCGAGGACCGTCCTCCAGCACTTAGGTCCACACCCAATCGTCTGCATCATGACAGTTTCACTGAGAAAAGTGTGGCATGTAAACCTTTTATCATCCCAATAAAATATTTCTGCTGTCTCTTTATGTAAAGCTTCATTTAATGAAAAATTGTGTAAGTGCTATGAACAAAGAAGGTGATGCATTTTGCTGTGGAAGACAGTTTTGTTAGTTCACAAATCAGACCATGCGTCAACAACAGATAGTTAAAAATCAGATACTGATGCCCAACAATATAGCATGGAAGGTACTTAAGGATGTTGTTGAGAACTTTTTGGCAACTACAGAGCACCAAACTATATTGAGCTGATTAAAAACATGCTCAAAGCATACAAGACCATGAAGTGCAACATGTTAATGCATTCACAATGGTTCTTCTTCCCTACTGATCTATGTGCAGTGAGTAACTATCATGGTGAAAGGTTTAATCAGGATATTGTGACCATGATCAGATCAACTGGAATCCATCAATGTTGGTTGACTATTGATGGACACTGATATTATATACAACAGATTCTGAGTACAAACAAAAATCAGCTGAAAAACATTTTATATTGAAGTAACACACGGTGTAATCATCATGCAATTAAACACAATGTGATGATCATACTGCAATTTAATACAATTCAGTTTAATACATTAATTTAAAGTTTCCGCAGAATTCCTATGTGATACAACAAATCTGAAATTTGTTGTGTTCTATAACAAATGTTTTTTTTTTTAGAAATCAAAACTTCTGGGGAAAAATGTACATAGTAAAGATTGTGTACAAAAAGTGCTGTAAATATGTTTTAATATCTAAAAAAAAAAAAAACCTTCAAAACCGCATTAGCATAAGGGAGATAGAAAGATGACAGAGAGAAACAGGCAGGTTACAAGTTCAGTGGCATGCTTGTCACAGGGCAGTGTATTAAGGTCAATGCAAAAAACAACCCAAGGGCACATTTCTCAGTAAACGAACACACACACACACACACACACACACACACACCAAAGTCCTGGCCTTATGCTGCAGAATCCAAACCCATAAAGTCAATTACCAGAAAACATGACATGACCTTTCAGAATCACTGAACATCAAGCATGAGTGGGACTGGTGTGCTTTCCATCTCTTCATGCCTCCCTCCCTCTCGGCAGCCCATTTAGGGCTCTAGACTCACCACTAGTAATTACTCCTCATCAAGTCCATGCTGTGCAATATTATGGCCAAAAACATCATTTACTTCCACCTTAACTGTTCACTGGCTGCTGTTTGGGATTCACAATTCAGGATACTGTACAGAGCAATCTAAAAAACTGGATGAGTCTGCTTTAATGATCATACACTATACAGTATGTGTGATTCAGAACACATGCATGTTTTCTGATCATTTGCTCCTCAAACACAGGCTGTACAAAAATCTGATCAGAGCATAAGAATTAAATTGGCATAATTCAAGACAAGGAACTGAATAACATCTAAGTAAGAAGAATCCGATAATGCTACCTATGCAAAAGCTTCTCTCTTAGCATTATCAAAAGTACCACTTGGTCTATGTTTAACCTTTCACTTTCAGTTAGAGAAAGTTGTTATGCTTCAGGGTTTAACTCTAATTGAGGTGGGAAGTCTAAAGTTCCTGCCTTGCACCCTATACAGCCAGCTAGGCACTGGCTCTCCCTTCACCCTGTCCAGGATTAAGCAGATATGTAAGTGAATTAATGAATGATTTTACTTCCACCCCATATGCACCTTTCTTTTGTATCTTGTTCTTGAGCACAGCACACTGATGCAATGTGACTACCACCTACTGGTGAAGAAACAAACCATACCTTCTGTTTTCCCTCTCCTCTCTGCTTGTGAGCTACACTATTAACTTGAAAAGGCTAAGTTTAAAGGAATGAACTTTTTGTTGTTAAAGGGCTTTAGAGTGTATGGTTAAGGTTTATTGAGCTGTTTTGGAGATTTAACACTGAATATTATAATTATTCATGCAGAAGCACCCCTAAAGTAAACACTGTCCAACACACCAATTCAAATTTCTTAGAGTTAGTATGACTACCTGGATAGCAATTTTCACCTGTCTACAGTGGTGCTTAAAAGTTGATGAACACTATAGGATTTTATCTTTTTCTGCATAAATATGACCTAAAACATCATCAGATTTCAAACAAGTCCTAAAAATAAAGAGAACCTAGTTGAACAAATGAGACAAAATATGATAGCTGATCATTTATATATTGAGGTAAATGTAGCAAAGCTATGTGAACCTTTGCTTTCAGTATCTGGTGTGAGACCACCCCTCAGCAGCAATAACTGCAACTAAATGTTTCCAGTAACTGTTGATCAGCCCTGCACACCAGCTTGGAGGAATTTTAGCTCATTCCTCTGTACAGAACAGCTTCAACTCTGGGATATTGCTGGATTTCCTCACATTAACTGCTCGTTTCAGGTCTTTCCACAATATTTCCATTGGATTAAGGTCATGACTTTGACTTGGCCATCCCAAAACATTAACTTTATTCTTCTTTAACCATTCTTTAGTACAACGACTTGTGTGCTTAGGGATTATTGACTTGCTGCATGACCCATCTTCTCTTGAGTTTCAGTTCATGGACATTCTCCTTCAGAATTCTTTGATATAAATCAGAATTCATTGTTCCATGCATGATGGCAAGCCGTCCTGGCCCAGATGCAGCAAAACAGGCCCAAACCATGATACTACCACCACCGTGTTTCACAGATGGGATAAGGTTTATATGCTAGAATGCAGTGTTTTCCTTTCTTCTAACATTTCCTCTAACATCTGCTAGTTGTTTAACCTGTGCTGTACCTCTGATGATATCATTCCTAACTTTGTGCATAATTGACACTCCCAAGGAGAATCTTAACATCTTTATCTCTGCCACTTCCAGTTGTCAGTCTTGTTGTCAGTGCCACTGTCTCCAAACCATACAACATAGCTGTTCTCACCACAGTCTTGGTCTTACCTGTCCACAAAACATTTTTCCAATAGCCTTCTGGCTTGTCCATGTGATCTTCAGCAAACTACAGATGAGCACTTACATTTTACATTTATATGTATGACATTTAGCATAGCTTATCCAGAGTGACTTATAAATTCTTACAGTGCAAGCAATTGTGGGTTAAGGGCCTTGCTCAAGGGCCCAAGGGTGGCAGCTTGGCAGAGGTGGGATTTGAACCCTGGACCCCTAGGCCATCACAGCCACGATCAACAATGTTCTTTTTGGAGAACAAGTAGCAACCCTTGCCATGCACACCATTGTTGTTCAGTGTTCTTCTGATGGTGAACTCATGAACATTAACATTAGCCAATGTGACAGAGGCCTTCAGTTGCTTAGAAGCTACCCTGGGGTCCTCTGTGACCCCACCAACTATTACTCGCCTTGCTCTTGGAGTGATCTTTGTTGGTTGACCACTCCTGGAGAGGGTAACAATGGTCTGAATGCCCTCCATTTGTACACAATCTGTCTGACTGTGGATTGCTTTAGTCCAAACACTTTAGAGATGGTTTTTAACCTTCTCCAGCCTGATGAGCATCAACAACTCTTTTTCTGAGGTCCTTAAAAATTTCCTTTTTTTGTGCAATGACACACTTTAACAGTGATGTGAAGAGCAGACTTTGATAGATCCCTGTTCTTTAAATAAAACACCTGATTATCATCCCATTGATTGAAAACATCTGACTCTGATTTCACTTGCAAATTAACTGCCAATCCTAGATGTTCACATAGGTTTGCCACTCAGTAATATGTAACATTTTCCTCAGTAAATAAATGACCAAGTATAATATTTTTGTCTCATTTGTTTAACTATGTTCTCTTTATCTACTTTTAGGACTTGTGTGAAAATCTGATGATGTTTTCGATCATATTTATGCAGAAATATAGGAAATTCTAAAAGGTAAACTTTTAAGCACCACTGTACAAAACTGCTAACCCATTTGTCTCATTTTCTCTATCCCCCTTGGACAAGGTACTTGTTTCCTTATCTCCTTTGCTAGGGACAATTCCCCTCACCCATAGTTTAAAAAGAAGCATAAAAGCATAAATTAAGCACTGTTTTGTAATATGGGTAAGTTCTTGTTTCTCCATAAAAAGTTATATTAATTATCAACGCAACTGAGCAATGACCCTGACATGCAATGACCAAGCAGTTCAGTCATGCAGCTGGTTTCAAAAGACTATCATGGCAGATGCCTTATAACATGGATCATCAGCTCTTGGCTACATGGTACCTCAAAGTATGTGGAGATGCTTGCCAGAGGGATTTAACATGTGGGGAGTTATATGATTTAGCCATACATTGCTTAGAGTAAATTTCTAAAATCATGGATCAGTGAGCACTCATTCTGCAGTTGCAGGGTATAGGACAGAAGTCTTCAATTTTATCCTCAAAAGGCCAGTATGCCTGCAGGATTTTATCCCAACTCAGCAGGAGCTACGTCTGACTCCACTGGTTTATTCAGTTGAGTCTGGTTAGAATAAAAATCTACAATCACAACAGCCTCTGGTCTGAGATCTCTTAGAAAGAAGAGCAAACTCAACAGTAATCCACTACTGTGATAAAACCAAGGCCACAATTAACCGACCAATATCTGCACACAGCCGTCTGAGCAGATATTTGGCCTGTGAATTTAACTTTTCACTTAAGGGTTTTGACCTGCACATGTGTATTTGTACTCTGACACTTATCTTAGAAATAATAGAATGTTACTAGTTCATATATATTTTGTCAGGGACAACCTTATATCAGTACATTTTAAATGTTCTCCTCACAGTTAAATATACAAGCACAATACTGTGCAAAAGCTTTAGGCTACCATTAAATTAGACTTTACCAATTATGTTTTAACAATATTATAATATATTGGTATTAAAATAAGCATATACAATTACCCCTCAGTCTATTTCAGTATACAACCACATTAAAACAGGAAATGTGTGTGCATTATTAAAAACTGATAAAAATAATAAACCATTTCTAGATAAAAAGATAAAAGATAATAATATTGTAATCAAAACAACTGGCTAAAACATCTATTTAGTGTGACTGTATCTTACACAACAGCAGCATCTGTCAGCTTCATCAGGGTGCCAAGTTGATAGAAAGACCAAAGAAGCTTGATCAGGAATTTGGATTTTTGTAAGGGTAGCAGCCAAGAAACCACATTTTCTGAAGGAGAACAAGCTGAAAAGGATAAGATATGCTAAAGCATAACAGGATTGCACTGGAGGTCTGTGGAAAAGAGTATTATGGAGTGATGAATCCAAGTTTTAAATTTTTGGGTCCATCTGCCTTCTATCTGCACCCACGTCCGGCTTTTCCCACCCTCCTCTGGCCTGAAGGATGGTACAGGCTGCCCGATGGTGCCCAGTTTAGGGGGCTTCAGGAGCTGCCCTCTTGGGGGGGGGCGGGGGGTGTCACGATCCCTGCCATATCCTTGCTGTCCCAGTAAGACTAGAGAGCGTGGAATGGCAGAGTGGACTGGCACAGTGTCTGCACTATTTTGCAGGGATAGGATGCCATCTTGCAGTGTTGATGCATGTCTAATTATTTCCACCTGTGCTGCAGCTTATATAGCTTGGAAATGAGAATGAAGCTGTGCTGCGATATTCCCTTATTATTCGCATGTCGTTCGACTTCGCTCCATGATTCCATGATTACAAGCTTCCATCTTTTGTTTTTAATATCAACGCAAGTTCTATCTCAGGCTGGTGTGCTCCACCCCACTGCAGCAGCAAAGAGATGCCCCTGGCCCTTGCCAGTCCTGAGGGTTAGTTGGTAAGGCTATTTTATTTTCATTATTTCATTATTTAAATGTTATTTTGCTTTCGTGTTTTCCTTCGTTGCCTTATTTTGAGTTTAATAAAATCTACCCTTTTTCATGAAGCTGTCTGCAGTTGGGTCCTCTGTTCCACCTCACCCCCACCTCATGACACTAAAGTCATCAGTCAACAGAATTAACTTAATCAATTTGACATGGCAAGGTTTTACATAAGAAAAAACTATTTCTTTTGGGGATCTAGGCATTTTGTAAGTATAGGAAACAAGAATCAAACCCTTATTTCTGTAATCCTACGTGTTTTACTAAATACTGATCCATTCTGATGCAGATACATTTCACAGATATGGATTATTCTCTAACCTGACTGACCATGTAAAGAACATTTTTTCCCTTTATTCGTCATGGTCTACTTATCTGAACCATGCTACCAAAACACCACTGTGGTATGATTATTCCTTCCAAGACCAGACAGCAGAATTATGTTTGAGTTCTGCCAAACAAATCATCACACAGCAGGAGTGATTCAACAAGTTTCTTTTAATTTAGCAGAAGAAATGGTTGGAGTGGGCTAAAGTCAGACCATGGCAATCCAATTTCAAGGAGGGAAATTCTATCCATTCTCATAACTCCCCCATTGTCCTGTAAAGTTGATTTGAAATCATGGTTAAGTTATCTCCCTTTGAGACTGGGACAGAGCAATTTGCCACCTGGAGAGGAGGACTGAGTTGGGGGTGTTCATGATTTAATTGGAGGGTCACTTGTTACATCCTTTGGGCGCTTTGGTTATCTTTGTTCTGGGCTACAGTCACAGGAAACCCCCCTGCCTCATTAAGGCAGAAGAAAGATTAATTGACCAGTTCACTAACTTCCAGCCCCAGGACTCAGTCAACTTTGGGAAGGAACTCACCAATTAGACCTTAGCTCAGCATGATCCACTCCTCAGCAAAGGAGTAATCTTTTTTATTATCATTAATCCAGGCAACAGTTTGAAGGGATAGAGGTCTATTTCATATCCATAAGAGAAGTGGTAGTTCTGAGTCAAGATCTTCATTAAAGGATTTTTATTATTAAGTAAAGAATGTGTTCAAAGTGGAACTATATAGCAGAACTGAGCTACAGAAGCATCATTTGACACTTCTGCAAACAAACTAATCCAGCAAGTTCATAGATCAGCAAAACATTATGATGGCAGGGTCACTCCTATCAAGAGCAATTGCTGTACAATGTCTTTCAGTCTGACCCAAAATCACTCTACAATGTCTAACATTTTATTTCAACAAACAGAAGACCATGATGTGCAAGCAACATCATACTGGAGAATGGTTACCACAGCCCAGGAGGCCTGAAATATGAATTTAATACAATCTTTAGGGTTGCTGGGCCTTGTATGAGCCACACAGGATTATACATCAGACCAGACCAGGTCAGCGACACAGTAAGCCCATTACAAATTTAACAACCCAGGGCTTGTAGAAAAACCCCATGTGGTGATCTCTGCCATTTCTCAACAAAAGGCCAGGCCAATTTCTACTGGTAAACTGCTGGATTGATGTGACACTTTTGGCTCCAATTAACCTTAAAAGTGAACATTTTCCTCTAACACCCCCATGCACTTGCATTTCCAATTTTATTTCAAAATTATTGTTATTTATTTATTTCTAAAGGTGCAGACATTCAGAGAAACAACAAAGAAAATATATTTCCTACTACAACATCTTGAATGGCTTTAGCAGATTTTTTATTGCTCAGTAAAGCATGTTTTACTCCAAATTCTGAACAACATAGGTATCCTGCTTTCAGCTTCTTCCATTACGGCTCACCACAGTATATTATCTGGCTCTACCTCGCCCTATCCCCTGAGTTTTGCTCTGTCCTACTAACCATCTGGATGTCCTCCTTCACCACATGAATAAACTTTCTCTTTGGCCTTCTTTGTCTCATCCTGCCTGGCAACTCCATCATCAGCATCCTTTACTTGATATATTTCACAGCAGACCTCTACACATGACCACACCATTTCAATCTCTCCTCTTTAATTTTGTATCCAAATTGTGCTATTTATGCTATCCCTCTAATATATGCTATACAAATTATGTCCATTGCTAACACATGCAATAAAAATAGCAATGTTTTCTTCATCAAAATTGCAATACATCTTAATATTTGCCAACTCTAGCATCCTATCCATTTGTTAGTGCCATTGTTTCCAATCTACACAGCATAACTGGTCTTGCTATCATATAGTAAACTTTCCCTTTCACACTTGTGGACACCCTTTAATCACAAATTACTCCTGGCACCCTGTGTCACCCACACTACCCTGAGTGCACACTCTTTTTCACCTCTCTCGCACCCTCCATTACTTTGAACAATCAACCCCAATTACTTAAATTCATCCATCTTCACCACTGCTACTCCTCACAACACACCACTCCACTGACCTCTCTCTCATTCATGTGCATGTATTCTATTTTGCTCCTAATTTCATTCTACCTCTCTCTAGTACCTTCACCTCATCACGCTTGCCTAACTGGCTCTATATTATTACTACTGACCACAATATCATTTGTGAGTCATAATCACAAAATTATAATATATGAACACTACTGTCTGAATTTGTCTGTCAACCACTGTAAAGAAGAAAGGCTCAGAGCCTTGATGCAGCTCTACCTCCACTTTGAATGTGCACAACTGACTACTGTTAAACTGTATTCATACATATCCTGCATTACACTCACATGTTTCCCTGGCAATCCCAACTTCCTTATACACACACAATGTAGCGCCCTCTTGTATTTTCAGTACTTCTTTATCAACACTCTCAAACCAAATATTGCATCGGTAGTGCTTTCCTGGCATGAATCCATATGGCTGCTTACAGTTCATCACCTCAACTCTCAGCATAGCTTCCACTACTCTTTCCGATAACTTAATGCTGAGGCTGATCAATGCTATGTCTCTGTAGCTAATGCATCACTGAACATCAGCCTTATTGATAAAATCAGTACCATTATACTTCGTTTCCACTTTTCATCTTGCTTTCCAAGATTTTGTTAGGCAATCTGGTAAATAATCCCACTGCCATCTGTCCTAAAGATATTCATGCCTCCACTGGTATGTCATCTGGGCCAACCGTCTTTCCACTCTACATTCTTTTCATTGCTGTTTTCATAGCACACTTACTAGTCTACTGTACTTCCTGTTTAACTGTTTCCACATCATTCAACCTACTTTATCTGATTTTCTCCATTCCTCATCTATTTGGATAACTGTTTTCATCATTCTCACACACTTCTCATCATACTTGCCTTACTCCAAATCACCATCTTTGGATTAGCCCTCACTCTTTTCCCCTTCTTTACCTTCAGTTATCCTACAAACCACCATCTGATGTTGTCTAGCTACACTATACCCTGCCACCACCTTACATTCGCAAATCACTTTCAGGTCACATCTCCTGCATAGGACATAGTACAAGTGTGCGATATTTCCGCCACTCTTATAGATAGATACATGTGGATTAAGTAGATAGATTCAACTTTATTGTCATTGGTCTGTACAAGACGATGAAATGCTGTTAGCATCTACCAGAAGTGCAAATAAGAGCATAGTGCAAAAATTACAAAAATAAACATGGTGCAAAAATGGTAAAAATGTAACATAGCGCAGAATATCAAAGTGGAACATAGTGCTAAATGGCATTACCGTGCAATGTCAGATGGGGTGCAAAAAAGGCAAGAATTGTGCATGCACAGACAAAGTACAAAAATGGTAGTAAGGTGCAGGAGTGACAATTATTAATAAATATGCAAACATGGCAACAAGGTGCAGGAATAAATATTAATAAATATATAGAATACTGATAACAAATAATGTCAATAGGGTGTCTAATAAAGCATATACAGTATATCTCCCACCTTCTTTTTAAAGTATACATTTGCCACAACAATTTCCTTCCTTTTTGTACAGCTTTCCACTATCTTCCCTTCCACAATACTATTTCACATCATACCTAACCTACAGTGTTTCATTAAGTGTGATCTCTGTCTCCCCGGTCCACCAACATGCAGACGGACGTCCTCTTTGATCAACACTCTATGTTTCTTGTGAACCCTCTCCAGTGCTTCATCTAACTCACTCCAGAAATCCTCTTATTCACTCACCCCCACACGATTTCTCATCCCATCCACATGGTAGAGCAACTCGAAACCATCTCTGATGATTCTGGCCCTATTTCCCTTCCACTTGGCCTCTTTTACACACAGTATGTCTGCCTTACTCCTCTCCATCATACCAGCCATGTCCCCTGCTTTACCAGTCATACTGCCAGCATTCCAGGTTCCAAATCTCATCTCCACACTCCAAGCTTTCCTCCTGTTGCATCCAAACATGCCTTTCCCCTCTCTGTCCCCACCTTTGCCCAACAATATCCTGCTAGACTCCAGTAACAGAGTCTTTGTTAACCCTGGTTCAACTGATCTGGTATGAAAATATGATTTACGTTCTGCAAAATTGGTTCAGGTTTTAGGACAGGTCCCCTTCCTGACAAAGCTCTCCCAATTTATCCAGGACTTAGATCGGCACTAAGAGTACCCCGATGTCTTCACCCCCAGTGACCGGGTTGTGAACAATTTAGGAATCCAACATTAGATTAGTTCAGCATAATGTATTCTATCATAGTCTAATGCATAATGCATATTCATATTTGAATGAACAGCCCTACAAACCTGGAATAGTTATATACACCATCGCTGAAAATTAACAGTGTTGTTTATTAGCGCCATGAGATCTGCCACTGATATTGGATATGTGTGCGCTCATTGCCTGCTGTGATTAAAGAGGTGTGCATCATGTAATGCATTTTTAATTGCAGTTGAAGAAAATGCTAACAGGCAGTAAGGTGTTGGGAAAATGGTGTCAACATTTAACTCTTTGTTAGTTTACATACCTGACATACAAAGCACACAAACAAATATATGGAAGTGCATGCATGCACACCTACACACAAACACACAGGTTGATGTTACTTGATGAATACAAAGTTGCATATGTCAGCTTCACTCACTTCAGAAGTCTATGCTCTGCTACTGTATACCCATTCAGATGTGTTTTGTGGAAATATGCCTCTCATATTTCCTAGGGCTGGTTAGTCCTCAAGGGTGAACTGGCACAATTGGTTGACATTTCTCTGGCTCCAATTAACCCTCAGTTTGACTCACAGTACACTGTCTTTCTCTATTGTCTATCAGAAATGTAAACCCTAGAACAGGGTTGATTTTTCTAAAGAGGCATTTGTTGGACATGGGGTTATTTGCACAGATTCTCTTTGCTTTTCATGCACAGGTAAACAAATATTTTGGTTTATAGAAGAAAAAAACACTTTTATTATGTATTTATTGCATAAACCATCATGATAACATCTTACGAACAATGAATATATTGTGGATTAAAGTGATTCAACCCATGTATTCTGCTCTTTGAACAGCTACCATTATTTCCACCTGTATACCATTATTTCCATCTTTTTTTGAGATTCTCATTCAAGTCAAATCCACTTTGCTAAAATGAGTGGATTTCTAGGAGGTGGCTTTATTAATATTTCAAAGTATGTGTTTTTCCCTAGCTTGGCCAATGATTTAGAGTTAGAAGTGCAGAGGTTATGTATTGGTTAAACTAAGGCATGAGCCCCAAATGATGAGAGCCTAAACACTACTGGTTTGCATTATTAAAATCCCCAGGTCACTAACCAACTCTCATTCTATTAAACATAGAAAAAAGAAGCACTGATGCCTCTGACTCCAGTTTGAACTCATAACAATAGTTATGTTCAAACAGTTGCCATCTCCAACAGTTGCCATTTGCAAATGAGCTGCAAATAAAAATGTGGATTTTCCGCAGTCTTCCGTAATGGAATCTACTCCAGATGAGTCAAAACAAGATCAGATGAGTTGTGTTTGAATTGTGCATGCGTTGCGAACAAAGTGGGACGTCCCACGAGTGAATTGCGGACTGTATAACCTGCCTGCTCCTGCCACTGAACGTGCAGTCTTTCTGAGTGCTGTCGCAGTGCCAAAATGCACCTGTGCGAATGACTTGCAGCAGGCAAGAATTGGATATTCCTGATACGTTTGGCGTTTTCGTAATTCATACGTTAATACATCCATTTTACGTCTGCACATGTTCGCATCATCTGCATCATCAGCAAATGTCCGCACTCAAATTTTGAGCATGCTCAAAATATGAC
>JAVSBU010067456.1:0-13817 GCA_033118015.1 Loricariichthys derbyi
GGGGCCGAATAATTTTGCACGCCCAATTTTTCAGTTTTTTATTTGTTAAAAAAAGTTTAAAATATCCAATAAATTTCTTTCCACGTCAAGATTGTGTCCCACTTGTTGGTGTTGATTCGTCACAAAACATTACAATTTTATTTATGTTTGAAGCCTGAAATGTGGCAAAAAGTTGAAAAGTTCAAGGGGTCCGAATACTTTCACAAGCCACTGTACATATGAAATTGACCTGAATAATTAACTTTACAAGTACAACTACAGGTTCTCAGAATCTACAATTCATTAGTAATTCTCATCAGCTTCTGGGGTAATTAAACTGACCATATTACTGTACAGGTATTTTACAGGTACTCATTCAAAGGGAAGGGCACTTGTTTCAGGATCCCAGCATGGCTGCATAGATGGATTTGTGTTATGGTGATTGTAGTGCTAAGGTTCTTGTCTCTTGCTTTTCTGTGTTAACCCTGCTTTATGCTTTGCTTTAACTCAACAATACTTTAAATTTCCACCCAACAAACAAGTGGGTAATAATGAGGCAGTAGTAAAAGGTGCATAATTGATGCCACAATTCAGAACACATGGCTTAATATCCTAAAACAACCACAGAAATTGATCAAAATCAGTCTAATGTTGTTTTGGACATTGTGTGTGTGTGTGTGCGCGCGCGCCCCATTCCAAAAAATCATGGAAAAGTTGTTTAATTTCCATAATTCCATTCAAAAAGTTAAACTTTCATAGATTATAGATTCAGAGCCCACAATTTAAACGATTACAAGTATTGTGTATTTTTACATAATTTGGGCTTCCAGCTCATAAAACCCACGAAAACAGGATTTCAAAAAATTTGAATACTGTGGAGAAATCAGCCCAAATTTTGCAGGGCATGAATGTTTTACACTGAGTAAACCCACAGTCATCTCTCTTGCTGGTGCATCTTCTCCTGCTACATTTTGTCCTTCCATTAGCCTTTCCATTGATCCTCCTTAGCTATGAAGTATTTTGGCTTACCCATCCTATGGAGGGTATCAATGATGGTCTTCTGACCAGTTGTTAGGTCTGCAGTCTTCACCATATTGAACCGAACTGAGACAATTGAACCAAACTGAAGCAATTTATTGATCCCTGGGAAACCTGTGCAGGTGCTTTGAGTTTAGTAGATGATTAGTGTGTCACACTAAGTTTAAAACATTCATGATCCCAGGTGTTTTGCTGATTGGATTAGGCATTGCTTTGGTGTATTGGAAAATTCGCGGGATGAAGGGAGCTGTCCAAGTCCCCCCTAAAGCTGCCCGACATGATTGAGGCGGTGGGCAGAGCTGTCAGCCCTCAGACTGTGACTGTAAGCTGTGAGACTGGGACCATCTTGGAGAAGCTGGCTGCTTTGCAGAGGTGTTTGGATTGTCTCAGAGACCATCTGGGCAATTTTAAACTGGACAATTTGAAACAGACTAGAGGTAGTTGTGATTCAAGTTTGTGCGACTGCCATGGATTCTGTTGCTTATCTGTTTCGGCTCCATATCAGCATGCGCCTCTGCCATGTTTATTGCTGGAACATAAACAATCTCAATTTTATGGACATTTTAAGTAGACGTTTTTTAAAAAGTACATGTACAGTATGGGAAAAGTTATTAAGCAAATGGGAAAGGGTTATGTATAAGAGTGTTTATAAAGACTTAAAATAATGTTCTTGCTGTATAACTACTACAATAAGCATTTAAATTCACTTATTGCGGATGGGTCTGGAACAGATCCCCCACGATAAGTGAGGGAACACTATATATAAAGTTTAAGCACCTGCTCTGCCAGCCCTGCTGGTCCAGTGCTTGGCCCAGTAAGAGTTTTTAATATCATTTTATCCATTTAACTGTTTTTCTTTTTCATTTAATTATTTTTTGGGGATCTTATTTGTCTGATTCTGGTGGCTCTTCTTTTCCTTTGTTTTAATAAAATCTGCTATTCTGTGAAGCTGTGCAGTTGGGTCCTTCCTTTTTTGTTCAACCCCAACAACACACCATAACATCAAACCAAATGAAATAGTGTTCATGGGACATTTTGCTATTAAGATGATTCTGTTTATCTCGTTTATTTAACATCACTTTCAGCATCAATGTCTATTTTAACTACAGACACAAGTTTACATCAGAATTAGCCAAACATTTACATTGGGTCATTTTAGCGCAATCGGTTAACTTAATGCATGTTTGGATTGTGGGAGGAAACCAACGTATTCTATGCGGACATGGGGAGGACACGCAAACTCCACACAGGTGGAGTCCCAGGGCAGAATTGAACAGGAGATACTGGAGGTTTAGGTGACCACACTAATTGCTGCACTACTCTACCACCTTATTATAGTAATACAAGCATTTAAGACTTACCACAATAGGAAGAAACATATTTTAATCTTCACTGTCTCAAACTGCTTACTATTGGCATGGGGTTCAAGGCTGATGTGCATTGCTCAATCTAGAAGTAAAATAATTAAGTCATGGTATTCAGAGGACCAACAATCAATTATTTATTGTAAAAACACATGAGCCAAAGCAGTGAAGACAATGTACACTCAGTCAAAACGTCATGCAAATGCCATTTATTATTGGCAAATCACTGAGGAGGGTAAGCAGAGGTCAGACATTTCTGATTCAAAAAGTTAACCTTTGAAACTGCTCTGATTAGACTGTTCAAAACCTGTACCATTTCATTTATGGGCTTTAAAGCCTGCTCATAATTAGTGCCTTGCATAAGTATCCATACCCTTGGAATAAATGTATTTCATTGGGAGTATATGTAATAGACTATACACAACGTAGCAAGTATATGTGAAGTATAAAGACAATGAAGAAAATTATACATGGTTTTCAATTTTTTTTTTTTTTTTTTTAATCTGGAAAATGTGGTATGCATTTGTACTCAGTCCCCCTGAGTCAGTACTTTGTAGGACAAGCTGTTGCTGCAATTACAGCTGCAAATCTTTTGGGGTTTGTCTCTACCAGCTTTCTACATGTAGAAGATGAAATTTTTGCCCATTCTTTTTTGCAAAATAGCTCAAGTTCAGTAGAATTGGATTGAGTGCGTCTATCAACAGCAATTTAAGTCTTGCCACAGATTCTCAATGGGATTTAGGTCTGGACTTGGACTGGGCCATTCTAACACATGAATATGCTTTGATCTAAACCATTCCATTGGAGCTCTGGCTGTATGTTTAGGGTCATTGTACTGCTTGAAGGTGAACCTCAGCCCCAGTCTCAAGTTTTTTGCAGCCTCTAATAGGTTTTCCTCCAGGATTGACCTGTACTTGGCTCCATCAATCTTCCCATCAACTCTCACCAGCTTCCCTGTCACTGCTGAATAAAAGCATCCCCACAGCATGATGTTGCAACCACCATGTTTTACATTGAGGATGGTGTGGTGCAGTGTTAATTTTCTACCACATAGTGTTTTGCATTTAGGAGAAGTTCAATTTTGGCCTCATCTGACCAGAACACCTTTGACCATTTCACGTTTGCCCCTACATAGGTTGTGGCAAAGTGTAAGTTTTCTTATGGCTTGATTTCTTTTTGCTACTCTTCCATTAAGGCAGGATTTGTGGAGTTCCTGACTAATAGTTGTGCGCTGGACAGAATCTCCTACCTGAGCTGTGGATTCCTGCAGCTCCTCTAGAGTGGTCGTGAGCCTCTTGGCTGCTTCTCTAATTAATGTTGCTCTTAACTGAGCTGTCTGATTAGATGGACAGCCATGTCTTGATAGGCTTGCAGTTGTGCTATACTCCTTCCATTTTCGGATGATGGATTTAACAATGCTCCGTGTGGTGTTCAGAGCTTGGGATATTTTTATAACCTAACCCTGCTTTACACTTCTCCACAACTTTATCCCTGACATGTCTGGTGTGTTCCTTGGTTTTCATGATGCTCTTTGATCACTAACGTTCTTTAACAAACCTCTGAGGCCTTTACAGAACAGCTGTAGTTATACTGAGAATGTTACACAGTTACATAAGTTACACACAATAAGTTTTAAAACTTTTGAAACCCATATTCTTTTTACTTCACATATACTTGCTATTATGGGTTTGTCTATCACTCAAAATCCAAATAAAATACATTTAAGTTTGTGGGTTTAATGAGAAAATATGTGGGAAAGATTAAGGGATATGAATCACTTTGCAAGGCATTGTAGAAGCCTAATCCAGGATTTAGACAACTTTGTACCTTGTTGGTAGTACATGGGGTCAAGGTTTTTGATTACACCCTGATAATATGGCCTGCTCGATCTGTGAACTAGATTCTTCACTGCATTAAGAGTCTAGTTTGCAACAAACCGTGCAACACTGATATCAAATTCTGTGTAGATGATTACGTGTAGATAAGATTATGCTTAGTACTGGGAATCAAGTATTTTTTTCCAAATAGTCCTGTATTGTTTAGGTAGTGCTACAGTACATGATACTTTAACTGAAACACCATATTGAGATATATTTTAGTCTTAAGTTGTCCTACCAGTTTTTATTGGTAACATAAAATAAACAAAATCATTCAGTCAGTTAAGAAATTATTATATGCATTATATACTGCATTATATACTTTGAATGATAATCAGCATTAATGAATGTTGTGGTCATTAAAATAAGCAACAATATTATCTGTATATTTTCTTTATCTTGTAGATATATAAATTGGTTCACAATCACTTAGTCTGTTTTATCTGCCTGATTTTCGCAGTGCTATATATCAATGCGTGTTTTTGCTTTTATAAAAATAAAAGTATTGGGCCGATTATCACATCCTCTTAAGCTTTGCCCTACACAAAGTCTCACAGATTTCTCATGAAAATATCGGTTAGATCTGTTAGATAAACAGAATAAGTGACTTTGGTTACATCCTGTCAGCATCCATTTTAGTCAACTTCCCATTTCACAGAACATACTGCAGTCATTAAATGGTGCATACTTGTATACATATACAGACTTTGAACCCCACTTGTCAAGATTACAATGTGTATTTTCAGATCCAGTTTCTAGCGAGTTAAATTGAGGAGCTTGTACAAAAGAAGGATGCGAATGCAGTTAAGTGTCTTGGCTTTCAGTTTGATTCAGAGAACCACTAGATGTTAAGATGACTGATTTGGGAGGCTCCCAACCCAATCGGGAGTCCCATTCTTCCTTGCAAAACAACCCAAGCTCAGTTAGATTCGATGGAGTGCGTCTATGAGCAGCAATTTAAATCTTGCCACAGATTTTGGTCTGGAGTTTGAGTGGACCATTTTAACCCATGCTTTAATCTAAACCATTCCATCGTAGCTCTGGCTGTATGTTTAGGGTCATTGTCCTGCTGGAATGTGAACCTCCACATCACTCTCAAGCCTTTTGCAACCTCTAACAGGTTTTCCTCCAGGATTGCCCTGTATTTAGCTCCATCCAACTCTGACCAGCTTCCTTGTCCCTGCAGAAGAAAAGTATCCTCACAGCATGAGTTTGTGTTTGTTTTCTGGCACATACAATGCTTTATGACAAAAAGTTCAACTTTTGTCGCAACTGACCAGAGTACCTTCTTCCATATGATTCATCTGTCCCTTACTGGCTTATATTCTTTTTGCCATTCTTCCGTAAAGGCCAGATTTGTGGAGTACACGACTAAGTTGTCATGTATCCAGAATCTCCTACTTTAGCTGTGGATCGCTGCAGCTTCTCTGAAGTGACCGTGGGCCTCTTGGCTGTTTCTTTATTTAGTGCTCTCCTTGCCTGAGCTGTCGGTTTGGTGGACAGCTATGTCATTGTAGGGTTGCAGTTGTGCCAGTACTACTTCCATTTTTGGATGATGGATTGAACAGTGCTCCGTGAGATGTTCAGAGCTTAGGATATTTTTTATAACCTAACCCTGCTTTACACTTCTCCACAACTTTATCCCTGACCTGTCTAATGTGTTCCTTGGTTTTCATTATGCTGTTTGATCACTAATGTTCTCTAACAAACCACTGAGGTCTTCACAGAACTGCTGTAGAGTTCGTTGGCTTTTCCAGAGGTCACCACAACGAGTCATCCTCCTCCATCTCACTCTATCCTCTGCATCCTCTGTCCTTACACCAACTACTTCCATGTCTCCTCTAACTGCATCCATGTGTCTGCTCATGATCTTCGACTAACAATAGCACAATTTCCACTGGCACCATGTTTGTCAACAGCACCGTTGGCGGTTGTTTTTAATCTGGGCCTTGAACAATCTAGTATGAGGTCACTTAGATGAACTCGCATGTTAGTTACCCTTCCTGACACAACCCTCACCATTTACCCAGGCTTGGGACCGGCGCAAAAGATACACTGGCTAGTGATCACTAGTGGCTGGTTTACATAACTGCTGTAGATTTACTGAGAATAAATTACACACAGGTGGACTAATTAGGTGAATTCTAAAGGCAGTTGGTCATATTGGATTTTTTTATAGGGGTATCAAAGTACCGGGGGCTGAATACAAATGCACACCACACATTTCAGATTTTTATTTATTAGAACTTTTGAAAATCATGTATCAAAATATTTACACTTCACTTGATACTTTGTTGGTCTGTCACAAAAATCCCAACAAAATGCATTTTAGTTTGTGGGTATAACGTGAAAAAATGTGGAAAAGTTTGAGGGATGATGGGAATTTTCACCTTGTGCCTGTTACTGGTGTTAACTCCAGACTCTGCAACTCTCGCCAACGTGATATGGGGTGATTGATTAATGATAAATGCAAAGTACAACCACAGTCGTTCTAGTGCTTACCTTGTTTAGTGTTTCTGAGCAGAAACCACCTTGCTTAGCACAGAGGCCAAGATCTTGGCTACTCCTGCAATACTCTATTTAATAGGGTGTATCTTACTATGGTAAGATACTAGGTAAGAAATGTTGCCTTAGCTTGATGTAAATGGGATGTGACTGATTTAGGGTGGTGCTCCAGTGCACTAATCCTTGCTAATCTAATCCAGAATGGATTAGTAACGAGAAGGGCACTTTTTTTTTTTCTTTGTCTTTTGTCTCCATTGTTTAATGTATTTTGTTGGACCAGTTCACCTTTGCTGTCGACTCTATCTGGAACTCTATGCAGGCAAATTAAATGGATTTTTGAGGAAAAAATTTATGGGACTTTCCTTGCCCCACACGCCTGAAGGTCTCAATCCATTCACATTGCTGACACATGGGTTTGTCGTGACACCTCCTCATGTTTATAGGATCTCAAACTGTTCTTGCTGTCATCATCATAATCTCATACACAAGGATTAGCATTGTGTGTTAGCCAGGCACACCATAGCAGTTACTTGGAATTTTGTGGAGAAATTTCCATATTTTTAAAATCTTTTCCTTGCACCGTGTTTTGAGGGCACACGTTTATAGTGAAGATGTTGAACCAGGGGGCTGTGATGATCTTCACAGGGATCTGTGGGGCGCTAGTGGTCATGGCAGTGGCCTACTATGCATACTGGTAAGTACTGCATTCTGTTGAACCAGAGTCTGTTTACTGGTTGGGTAGTTGGTCAGGAATTTTGACTGGGGAATTCTTAAAACCATGTTTTTTGACATCACTTGATCTTTTGTGTTAGGTTGGTAAACATTTATGGATATTACTTTCTGGATAGTGTTTTTTCGAAGTTTTAGGTTGGATAGCAGTTTCTTTTCTCTGCTTGGGTTACTTAAGGATCCGCTATTGACTGTGATTTAAGTCTTTACTTTACTCAGCATTTAGGCTAAAGCCAGAAACCTAATTGCCATTTGACTCTGCACATTTTATTCATTTTATAAAGAAGTACTAGAGCTGCCAAACAATTAATCTATTAATCACGATTAGTTGCATTTTTTTTCACTTGCTTTAATTTGACCCTTTAAGTATTTCGTTCATTAAAAGTATTACATGACAACGAGTAGACAATATGCACTCAACTAAATGGATGTATCAGCTTAAATAATTAAATTAATAATTAATAAGTTAATTCATATATTTATTAAAAATTAATAATTCAATAAGTCATGTTTCATTTGCTGCATCCCGTTTTGTTCAGAACACATGAAAGCACAATAGCTATTACAAAATTATCCTTTTTAACATATTATCCATTTATTAGGTATTTCTATTATTAGGTATGATGTTAAACCACAAACTTTTTATGCGTTTATGTGCAACAGCAGGTTGGATGCAGTAATATAGTACTGTAAATATGAGGTAGTGTCTAAATTGTTTACTGCTTGTTCATCTGAGCATTAAACATGTTTCCATTCAAAGTAACAGTAGCATTTAGCATATTTAGCCAGGAACTTGAGTTTGTGGTTAGGAAAGGCTTTTGTTTTCATACACCACTGTAACAGGAATCAGTGGTTTGCTGCTTGAAAATTAGACACTCTGATGAACTAAATAAATGAAATGTTTATGTGTGTTAATTTTCCAACTACCAGCTAGCTGCTTATGCAAAACTGTGGAGAGGATGGTTAAAAATTTCCTTGTCTGGTACACAGAAATGAACATGCTCCTTAAGGTCCAAGGTGTTTTGAGGACAAGACAATTTGGTCAGACTGGAGTCATTCATCAGAAATGCCTTCATTAAGAAAAAATGTCATTGTCTTCAACCTAGAGAAGACGTATGACATAATATGAAGACATGGTATTCTATATGACCTTAATGAAATGGGCTTCCAAGGCCGACTTTCTGCTTTCATTACCAACTTTATTGGACAGGGGATTTAAAATCAAGGTAAACAACACCCACTTGAGAACGTGTGTTCAATAAATGAGGGTCCCTCAAGGGAGCATCCTGTTCATCGTGCTTTTTTACGTAAATTGCAATGGTATCTTGTCCAATACTTTTTGCAGTAACTACATAGATAAATTGGCTGTAGAGGGAAACAAATAAGCTTCATGGAATATCAACTGTAGTGAAGACGTATACAGTGGTGCTTGAAAGTTTGTGAACCCTTTAGAGTTTTCTATATTTCTCCATAAATATGAACTAAACATTAGGTCTTCACAAGTCCTAAAATTAGATAAAGAGAACGGAGTTAAACAATTTAGACAAAAATATTATACTTGGTCATTTATATATTGAGGATAATGATCCAATATTACATATTAGTGAGTGGCAAAAGTAGGATTAGCAGTTAATTTGCAAGTGAAATTTGTCACTTTCAGTCAATGGCAGTGTGCACCCTGTTTAATTTAAAGAACAGGGATATATTAATAAAGATGTTCATCTTTTGGTCGTACCAATCGCTAAACTCAAAGTACGGGGAAAGAGCTTTGGGTTGTGGTTCCTAAGTTGTGGAACTCTGTCTCTGTATCCCTCCGCACTTGCACGTCTTTACCCACTTTTAAGCAGCTCTTAAAGACATACTTTTTTGAATGTGTGTTTTAGCTTGTACGTATTGTTTAGTCTGCTCTTCAAAACCTGTTTGTGCAAATGTATCATGGACCTCTGAGTGGTTGATTCTCATCAGCCTGGAAAAGGTTACGAAACCATCTCTAAAGGGTTTGGACTCCACCAATCCAGAGTAAAACAGATTGTGTACAAATGTAGGCATTTCAAGACCATTGTTACCCTCTGAGTGGTCAACTGATGAAGATCACTGCAAGATCAAGGCATGTAATAGTTGGCGAGGTCACACAGGATCCCAGGGTAACTTCTTAGCAACTGAAGGTTTCTCTCACATTGGCTAATGTTAATGATCATGACTCCACCATCAGAAGAACACTGAACAACAATGATGTTCATGGGAGGGTTGCGAGGAGAAAGCCACTGCTCTCCAAAAAGAACATTTGCTGCTTATCTGCAGTTTGTTAAAGATCACATGGACAAGCCAGAAGGTTATTGGAAGAATGTTTTGTGATTGGATAAGACGTTTTGTTTGAAGTAGGGAAAACGCAGCATTCAAGCATAAAAACCTTATCCCATCTGTGAAACATGGTGGTGGTAGTAACATGGTTTAGGCCAGTTTTGCTGCATCTGGGCCAGGACGGATTGCCATCATTGATGGAACAATGACTTCTGAATTATATCAGAGAATTCTAAAGAAAAATGTCAGGACATTTGTCACACCAGATACTGAAAGCAAAGGTTCACATACTTTTGCCACTCACTATTGGATCATTTTCCTCAATAAATAAATGACCAGCTTTAATATTTTTGTCTCATTTGTTTAACTAGATTCTCTTTATCTACTTTTAGGACTTATGTGAAAATGATGGTTTTAGGTCATATATATGTAGAAATATAGAAAATTGTCAAGGGTTCACAAACTTTCTAGCACTACTGTACAAGGTTTATAAATGGTCAGTCCTCTATGGCTTAAATTCTCGAAGACAAAAACAACTCATGCATACACTTCTGCTATTTGCAGGTGTTTTAGACAAAATGGCTGTACAGTACTGTGCAAAAGTATTAGGCCACCATTATATTACATATACCATTTTAAGCAGTGGTATAATTGCCATGTATTATTATTTCTCAGTCTCTTTTATTAAAATACAACCAGAAAATACAGGACATTTGTTTGCAGTATTAAAACTGGAAACATTTTGTGAAAACAGTTCCCAGGACTCATCTTTAAACAACAAGCTTACTTAGAACTTGCAGAATAACTCCTATGTCCGTAATGAAATTTTATATGTACAGCTTTTTTGTTGCTTCACACTGCAATGCTTTTGTTAAGAAGCCTTTGTCTGTGTTACATGAACTTTCACCTAGATAGGAAGCATACGTGTGTGTGTGAATGGGTGTTAAAAAGGAGAAAGAGCACCACACTTGCATGGGGCACCACATTGCAAACTTTCATCAGCTTCTTGGAGGAGTTTAGAATGCTGGTACGCTTGTAGTACAGTTAAATGACTTCTCTGTTCACGGGCTAAGAAGAGAAGCACAGTCAGGTACCATCATTGGTGTGTTCATTCAAACTGAAGCAGTACCAGTCTCTGGTCTGGGGTCGTTGAGGCAATGCTTCAGTAGGGAGGGTAAACAAACATTAGTCTGATCTAGCTCAGCTGCTCTTTCATGCTCGTCAAGGTTAGCATGTTTGTGCTTGAACAGACGCTGGATTGCATGTACAACTTTCTTTTCTCTCAGGACTGTGGTGTTGAGTGACGGGCCGTGTAAAAGAGGACTGTAAAACAGGATCCCACAGAGCAAGTTCTCTACTGGGTATGTATTTCAGTACATTATTTCTTCTTTAGTACCATGTTCCTCCGTCACTAACTTAGTTAAGTGATCCGTAACGGAATCCCCCCTGGTTATGGAATTTCCGCGAAGTAGGAACGCTATACTTATTTTAGTGCTTACATTATTTGAAGGCTTTATAAAACCTTCCCACACTCTTATACATAACCATTTACCACTCGTTAACTTTTTCCATACTGTACATGTCCCATATCTTCAATATCGTGCGTAACAGATTTCTTCATTTGAGATATGAACATAGTTCACACTGACTCATCACACAAAACAGCGAGTCCACGAATGTCTAACCGCGAAGTAGAGACTACTGTATATCGTTGCCCTCAGGAAATGCACAACTCCGTTGTTTTTCAGTTGCTGATGAATTTAATCTTTGTTTGTACTTTACATTGATCAAGTCATTAGACTGTTTAAGTACATAACAATGTACAGAACAAGCACAATCACTGAACAATCACTGTAGAACCAAAATATAAACGTTTACAGTGGAACATAAACCTACCTTGCAGGCTGCACAGAACCAAGATGGATAGAGTCCACTTGAAGAAATAATAGGCAGAACAGGCACTGCAGTATCACTTTTTAAACTAGGGATGCACTAAAATGAACAAAAAATGAACAAAATGACACTGAACAAAATGAAATATCTGGCCGAATACTGAATACAGGTTTTCGCAGGTTTTGATGAATTTTGCCACTCTTTCACCATTGTGTAAATTAAATAGCCTAAATATACACTGCTCAAAAAAAATAAAAGGAACACTAAAATAACACATCCTAGATCTGAATGAATGAAATATTCTCATTGAATACTTTGTTCTGTACAAAGTTGAATGTGCTGACAACAGAATCGCACAAAAATCATCAATGGAAATCAAATTTAAAATAAAATTTAATTTAATTTAAATATAATTAAAATTAAAGTGGTAAAACACACTGATCCAACTTTGATGTGATGTCCTTAAAACAAGTAAAAACGAGGCTCACTATTTTGTGTGTTGCCTCCACGTGAAGTCGGTTTTACATTGTGTTGCTTTAAGTGTTCCCTTTATTTTTTCTTGCGTTTCAAAGAAAAAGTAATTACAACACTGGTGCTCCTGATTTTTTTTAACAGCAGCACACAAAAATCTACAAGCACAAACTTTTTAACGTTTTTGTCTTTTAACTTCTCTTTTAATTTTATTTCTCCAGATTAGGCATGAATAAAACTTTTATGCAGCAAACCCTGTGAGGTAGAAAAATATTAATGTTCCCTTTTTTTTAATTCAGAGTGAGGAACTCATCCAACTTTGTTCAGTGGGCATGTCACAAATAACTTTAATATGCTATATAACAAAGGTACAATGAGGGGAAAATTTGCTGAACCAGTCTTACTAGAAAAAATAAATAAAGCAAACAATTGTTTAAAAGAAAGCACATGTTATAGAAGTTACTTTATAATAACTGAAATGTACTTTTATGTTTGTACTTGCGTATGTATTAAATCGAATCGCAGTATTAGACTTACAGTGGGTACGGAAAGTATTCCGACCCCTTTAAATTTTTCACTCTGTTTCATAGCAGCCATTTGCTAAAATCAGTTCATCTCATTAATGTACACTCAACACCCCATCTTGTCAGGGGAAAAAAAACAGACGTAGAAATTTTAGAAAAATTATTTGAAAAGGAAAAACTGAAATCACATGGTCAGACGATTTGCTCAGTATTGAGTCAAAGCTCCCTTTTGAGCAGGTACAGCCATGAGTCTTTTTGGGAATGATGCAACAAGTTTTTCACACCTGGATTTGGGGATCCTCTGCCATTCTTCATTGCAGATCCTCTCCAGTTCCGTCAGGTTGGATGGTGAACGTTAGTGGACAGCCATTTTCAGGTCTCTCCAGAGATGATCAATTGGGTTTAGGTCAGGGCTCTGGCTGGACCAGTCAGCAATGGTCACAGAGTTGTTCCGAAGCCATTCCTTTGTTATTTTTGCTTTGTGTTTAGGGTCATTGTCTTAGTTGGAAGGTGAACCTTCGGCCCAGTCTGAGGTCCTTAGCACTCTGGAAGAAGTTTTCTTCCAGGATATCTCTGTACTTGGCTGTATTCATCTTTCCTTCAATTGCAACCAGTTGTCCTGTTCCTGTAGCTGAAAAACACCCCCATAGCATGATGCTGCCACCACTATGTTTCACTGTTGGGATTGTATTCGGCAGGTGATGAGCAGTGCCTGGTTTTCTTCACATGTACTGCTTAGAATTAACACCAAACAGTTCAATATTCATCTCATCAGACCTGAGAATCTTATTTCTCATAGTCTGGGAGTGTTTTTTGACAAACTCTGTGGGCTTTCATATATTTTGCACTGAGTAGAAAAAACCCGAAATGATGGAGGACTGCAATGATAGTCGACTTTTGTGGAACTTTCTCCCATCTCCCTACTGCATCTTTGGTGCTCAGCCACAGTAATCTTTGGGTTCTTCTTTACCTCTCTCACCAAGGTTCTTCTCCCACGATTGCTCAGTTGTGGTCGTCTCAAACTTCCATTTAAGGATTATGGAGGCCATTGTGCTCTTCGGAACCTTGAGTGCTGCAGAAATTCTTTTGTAACCTTGGCCAGATTTGTGCCTTGCCACAATTCTGTCTCTGAGCTC
>JAVSBU010067555.1:0-13814 GCA_033118015.1 Loricariichthys derbyi
GGAAAAACACACTACAAGCTGATCCAACTTTGATGTAATGTCCTTAAAACAAGTCAAAATGAGGCTCAGTATTGTGTATTTTATATATATATATATGAAATACAGTATATTAACGATATATTTAATAATGATGATGATTTCCAACATGCACGTCATTCTACTTAATGACAAAAGTGCAATAGAAATGTAAGCTAAGATTAAAATACTGATTTCTGAACTTTCCCCCTTGTCTTTAAAAATCTTTAATTTCACTCTAACAATGGTAAAACCAGAGAAAGTTTACAGAGGTCAGTTTTTCCAGAGCTGTAGATATTTTATTCAAACTTTTCTTTTATCAAAGAATCCTCCATTTGCACCCATTGCAGATTTGCAGATGTGATATATTCAGGTAGTCTGATTTGAAGCTTTGAAGAAAAAATTCTAACCTACAACAATTTTTATAGCTCTTCTCAGTTTTGTAAAGCAGCTTATTATATTTAATCCTATGTTGAAGCTTAGCCCACAAGAGCTCATTACTTTTGTAGCCCAGTCATCCACAGTCCAACATGTGTGTTCTTTTCTCCATTTTAAGCTTTTAAATTTTTGGCCCCTTTTTAAACTAAGGTAAATTACAGACCAACCACTTCTCTTCAACCACTTCGATATGGAATCTTTAAATAATTTACAAATATATGTGAAACAGATTTGTTGAAAACCAACAGATTGATGTTACTTGGCAAATCTGTCTACTTATTACCAGTTTGAGTCCAGAATTAAACTTTAAAAATGGCGCTATAAGAAAGTAACATTTCTAGCCATTCACACAACTTTCCATAACCAATTAGCCCTTACTGACAATAGAACACTAGAGTAATGACTGATAAAATCAGTGGACAGCAAAGAGTTTGCTTTCTTGACACTTAAATCAAATTAAACGCTTCCTATAATTTACAGATGTGTAGCTATAACCCATTATTTAGAGTTTAAATATAATAGTATATTGATCACAAAGCAAGGCATTTGGGCCTGTATACATATGTCTGAGCATGCACTAAGATACTGTAGGTGCTATCCAAAAGTTGTATTAGATATGCCTGGGGATATTTAATCAGGTTAGATGCTGGCAGACAGGATTTAAAAGCTGCTCACATTTACAGATGCTGTTTGGATACATATTTGTTAGCCTAACGTTAACAATATAGTCAAGCCAATACTTAGCAATACAATTTAATGTTTTCAGAAAGATTTCAACAGAAGTACAAAAGTCACAACGGCAATCTGTGGTGAGTATATATTTTAAGGTTTGGACCATAAGACGCACTATGATTGCTCTTAAGAAAGCCTGTAAGCACACTATTTTGTCAGGTGACATGTACGTCAACCTGAGAGGAACTCCAAGAAACAATACATTTTGGAGTTCCAGGTACGAATTAAACGATCATGTGATCGGATTCTGTCTGATCAACTTATTGATTCTCTTCTAAAAAAACAGGAAATCTATTAAATATCTCAATCTGATTTCATCTAGGAGAACATGCCACATGGTGCCAGTAGAAGTCACCGATACACCTGATGAGACAGATGAAGATACCAAAATGCATGAGCCAGATGAGGAAAATGACATTGATCCAGATGTTGTACTTTTTACCTGATTGCAGTCCTGTCAGCAACAAACCAGGACCACTGCAACCATGGAAGGTGGTATCAAGCAGTTGGAATCTATCAGTGTTTTCTGAGTATTACTGAACACGATCACAAGAGGCACCAGATGTTGCTAACAATCAAAAATCAGCTGCAAAATATTAAGCTCAGCTGAACTAACACTGTGTCAGCATCATTATGTCATTAAACACAATGAGACTTAATTCAGTGAATTTATTTTAGCGTTTCTCCAGCTTCCTACGTGACATAGAAAATCAAAAATTATTTATGCATTCATCTTGACACTTTCTATCACAATCTGACTCTCTTTCAGAATGCAAAATGTTAAAATGTCTAATTTCAACCAGTAAAATTCATCTAGAATATTATTGTCTTAGACATCTCTTAACTTGATTAAAAACAAAAAGTCCCCCCCAAAAAAGCACAGTTCACTCACATTCCAGGCTTCTGAATGGATGCATTTAACCATATAAGACTAGCAATAATGGTCTTAGGAGGAGAAAGACACGAATGAATGTCTTACTAAAGCTGTTTTATGTAACTGTATCCAATGTTCCACCAGTGGATCAATGTTTCTAATCATTTTTTAAGGTATTGTGGTATTTATGCACGTTCAGGCCCACGCGATTACACAACTAATGTTAACCACAAATCCTCCCTCTGAGCAGTTGCATCTCTCAAAGCATCAATTATTCCAGTTTAGAGCTAATTTTTTCAAATCCCTCTGACTGACAAAGCCATGAAAGCATTCTACAAAACACTAGTATGCATCTATATTTAATGAGAATAAAATGCTGCTATATATAGAGAAGGGGTTAGATTAAAAATGGTAGTGTATTCTTTCTAAATCTAACTTGTACTCCAGGGCATGTGTGCGCACAGACAAACTTAGTTTGTAACTCTGTTTTCCTATCCAAGCACCACACGAGCATAAACGGGTTTCTGGTGTTGAACAAAAAAATCTGCTTTTAAATAAAGAATATTTGTGCAATGCTGAGTGGTAGATTTATTTAGGTTATTATGTGGGTTAATCCTCTTTAAAGATCTCCTCTGTGATGCTAAGAGATATATGGATTCTCTCTGCACCCCCCACCCCCCTCCAGATACATTCAGCTGTTAAAGTGCTTTACCAGACCATTCCAGCAATCTGAAAAGCTCATTCACTTACAAGGAGAGCAAATGAAGGAAGTCTGTGTATGGTCTCCTCATGATCCTTTTTTTCATGGGGATAAAAAACAGCCGTAATGAAGTGTAATGATCCACTCTCTCCTGGTACCATATTCATTCCCCTCATAAATCTAAGCAAACATCCAAGGGGTTAAAAAAATTCTCTTACTCTGAGCAGTTTTGCTACAAAATATGCCTTTGATTTTCCGTGAGATGACACCTACAGAGAAACTCTGAAGTGAAGTAAAACTATCCCTCCATTTCTGTTGAAATGGTTTATCTGCTATCATAGAGAAGAAATAATATCTGGCAAAGAGAGCGAATTAAAGAAAGGACAGAGACATTCCCTACACATATTCTCTTCATTACTGGAGAGAGGGCGAGCCAATCACTCAATTATAGGCTGCCATCACAGGCTAATATTCCTGCCTGCCAGGCCTGATTCTTGCTCAGTTTTGCTCAAACTCCTTCTGATGGAGCTCATTTCCTTCTAAGCAGAACCAGAAGGCGCTGTGAAAACTGTGACACCTGATCCTGTGTCCAAAAGACGGTAATTGTACTGCCAAGAGCTAGTGGCAGCCAACAGGCTCACTAGACACACCTTCCCTTGAGTTTTTTTAGAATGGAGTGGGTAAAACATCAAGATATTTAAATAGCTAAACCACAACTCATCGTTTCTTGCCTACAGTGAAGCTGAAATCATCCACTCCCAGTTTTGGCTGAGGTAAGTGGGATCTACAAGGAATACTTGGTGAACTTATTTGTCATTTTCTGACAATCGTACTCCAACAAAATGCTCTGTTTGGGAAATACAGGCAAAATTATGACCATCTAGTCCAGGGGTCACCAACCTTTTTGGAACTGAGAGCTACTTCTTGGGTACCAATTAATGTGAAGGGCTACTAGTTTGATACACACCTGTGTGTGTGTGTGGGGGGGGGGCTGGATGGCAAAAAGGACCCAAGCGCAGACATGCTTAGTTATATAATCACTTTATTGATTATATTCATAATCACCCAAGCTGGAGGTGACAGCCACAAGGAAAAACTCCTTGAAAGTTATCAGGAAGAAACCTTGGGAGGACGGAGGCTCAGAAGAACCCATCCTCCTTGGGCTTAAGGTATATGCCTTATGAACTGGCAGCGTTAATAAACCCAGAATGAGGCAAAGCAATTGACCACCCCCAGCAGAACCAGAGAAGGTAGGGCACGATGTCTTCACTGAAAATTCCGTGTTTTATCCTCTTGAATCCAGGTGAACTTGATTAGCGAACAAAAACATTGCAATCATACGCAAAGCATGGCAGCGACGGCGGCCCTATCTCCTGCAATTCCACGCACTGCCCGTAGGGGGTCGTCGGTGACCATGACAATAGGAAACATAAATATCAATATGCAACACTTTATTTCTAATAAAGTGAGCTATTTTTAGAACAGGCCCCCGGGGGACTCATGGGGTCCTTGCGGGCGACCTGGTGCCCGTAAGCACCGTGTTGGTGACCCCTGATCTAGTCCATACCAATATTTAGGTAAATGATAGGTGTCAAGTTACATCCATGTAAATGCCCAGGCTTATGACTCTGCTAACCGCTGATACCATCATGTCACAATTGGTAAACTTTAATTGGTAAACTAATTTAATTGCCGCATTTGCATAAAACTGTGGGGGAAGTTGGGCTTCCCATGTAGTCCTCATTAATCGCAATCGGCTGTCATTAACTAGTCTGCAGGTTCCAACTGCTTACCATCTAACACATGCCAGATTGTGACGTGCCCAGTCATAACAATGTAATCAAAAGTTGTCAGTTATTGAACTTGTGAGGGGTCACAATGATTTGGCTCATTAGTGCCTACGTACTGTACTTAGTTATTTTACTATGGACTTAGAAGTCCGTATATTTGGTCAACAGTCAACAGAACTACCTTTTTGCCTGGCATACAGTAGCTCCACCCCATTGACCCTGTCCATTAAACTGAAAGAGGTCACTGTTGACCAAATATGATTTGGGTAGTTGACCAATCATAGAAATCACTGGCCTACATGGTTGTGTTTGGTGATGCTATGAACCAACCACAACTGCTGCTAACATTGTCCTGTGAGCTGAGACTGACCAGTTATAAAGAGCTCCTTTTTCGCTGTAGAAATATATGAACTATAGGACCATGTCTGCACCACTTCTCTAACAAGAACAGTCCACCTGACAAATTATATCAAGTCACTTGTGGTTCTTTGGTGTTTCCTTGATCCACTGTTGAAACCGAAGAGTTTGCCAAGCCGCTTATTTATTTAAATTTATTAAAAAAGTGCTTTAAGCCCATGGTAACCAACCTGGTGTCCAATTCCTCCTCAGGAGGGCAACAAACATTACAGGGGGTGCGCGAGGTTTTGTCTGTTCTGAGGTGCTTGTAGTTTCTACAAAGTAGTTTCTTAGAAGCACCTTCTCTTAAATACTCATGAGGGGTCCTCCACAGCAAGAGGTTGGGATCCACTGCTTTATGTGATAGAGATTTGCAAAGCTAATGGAAATATGCAGAGTCTGGATACCAATAGAGAAACTAGAGTTGGCAGAAAAAAGAAAAACTCCCAAAGACACGTATGGAAGAAATCTGGAGAAGGTCCAGATTAAATGGTTAAAGCCAACGTCCTCTGAGGTTAAATATATACAAAGTAAATGTACATGTTATATTTATCAGATAAATATGTCAGTAATAAGAGCTACACAACGGTTTTACTGGTTAACTGGCAGTGGAGTATATGGTCTTGCACAAAAATCTGGGCACTTCCTGCAAATAAATCACGTTTTGTTGATTTTCTAAATGTACCAAAGCTATATCTGGAATAATATGTCATATTTAAGTTTGTGCAGTACAGATGTTGACTTTTCAGTTCAAAAACCAACAAAACATAATTTAATCAGATTCCTACAAAATAAAAACATAAACAACACATGGGCTAAAATGAATACAACAGTCAGAATACTAAAAAAAATATCAACTATGAACATCAGTAACTGCAAGTTCTTCTTATATACACCAAAACACCTACTGTACAACTCATGTACCTGCAGATAGACCTGAGGAAGTTCTGCATATTATCTGCACATGGTCAGTGCATCTCCTGACGCTGAATTCCACGAAGTTAACAGGTGCTCTGTGGGTTTAAAACAAAAGAATACTGTGGCTGTTTACCTCTTGCCAGGCTGGAAAAAATTTAAATAGTCAGTAACAATTTCGGCAACTTGTAGAGTGTTTTGAAAGGTTCATAAATATAGCGTATTAAATATATTAACATTTAATAGACAACGTCTAGGCAGGAAATTACATTTGCATGCAGCATGTGTAAAGGTCTAACCCTTACTTCTCATAACCTTATAGTGTTATATAGTTGAAATATATCTGGTGACTTGAATGATCAGTATTCTTCCTAACCTAACAAGATTGAGACATTGTGAGCTTTACGGAAAGAATACAAATAACCTGTGTAGAGTAATGTAGTATTTTCACTGCACTAGAAAATACTGAAACTGGCCAATTCACATTTTTACAGATTTACAAAAAACAAACAAACAACTAGTAACTAGATCTATACCATTTTATTTACTGTGATTTATCTCTAGTGGACAAAACTGTGCAAACATGTTTATTTTCAAGACATCTGACCTACCCTTAGCAAATGAATATACACGTTTGAAATTAACCTGAACAGCCATTTTTGGATATGTTCATTCATTCATGCATTGGCTTATCCTCTTTCCAGGGTTGTAGGAAAGCCATTGCCTAGCCGTCAACATGGTGAAAGCCAGGAACAACCACAGGTAGGGGGCCAATACATCATAGGGCCCATCCACTAACAATCATACACACACTCACATCTTAACAGCACTTTGGAAACACCAATTAACCTAATATGTATGTCTTTGGAATGTGAGAGGAAACCGGAGTAGTCAGAAACCTGTAAATTCCACAGAGATGGAGTCCAGGCTTGGGTTCGGACTACAAATCTGAGCTACAAGGTAGCAGTGCTCACCAACTGCACCGCCATTTTTAAGAGGTATTAAGATAGCTTTATTGTCACATATAAATCTGTAGCAGGTACAAACATATAGTGAAATTAACAATCAACCCGTTCGTACACATACGGTATGACAATTGGGAGAGACAGGGCAGGCAGACAGAGATAAGAAATAACATGGGATAAGAATACATGGGGTGAGGGAAGGAGATAAAAAAAAACATCCCCAGACTATGCCCTCAGTGCGTACAGTTTGGGAACTGAAAAAACACCTCAGCAGCATATGCACAAATATGCATTACAACATGAAAACCAGGACTCACAACAGGGGAGGGGTAAGGGGTTGAAGACAACCCAGCACAGCATGCAGCCATCCGGATCGGTTCAGCAGCCATCATTCACTGGCACTAAAAACCAGACCCGTCCTGCCATACCATGGGGGGCAAAAGCGACAAATCCGTGGGGAGTAGGGTGCAGGGACCTGAAGAATTGCTTCATCCGACATCCCAGTCGGTTCCTCAGTCCACAGGATGTCATAGCGATAACAAAGCAAATTGCCATGGAGACAACCTTGATCGGGTCAACAATCAGCAGGTGTCTGGGAATGGGGATGGGATACAAGAGCGTCTCTCTGCAGTAAACTTTCTGGAGGAATTTTTTATTTCAGCAGCGGCCTTGGCCGAGGCCAGTGCTGACTGGGGGAGCCGAAAGCAGATTAAACCAGGATTGTTTAGGCTTGTTGCGAGCAGTCGTATTTCAATTTCCACGACTACCCTCTATTCCATTCTGGTCTCCAAAACAATCTAATTGCCAGCTTCTCCATGATGTTATCCATGTTGCGGTTTATAGTCACAGTCTGAGTGCTGACGGCCCACCGCATCAATCATCTCAGGCAGCTTTAAGGGGCCTTGGACAGCTGTCCCCATTCCTCTAATTTCCTGATAAACCAGGGTAATGCCTAATCCAATCAGCAAAACGCCTGTAATCATGGTTCCGAATAGGTAGACATCCTCAATGTCCTCTACGGAAAGATCCCCCAGGCACATGACCCGCCACTTCTCCCACATGTCCATTGTGTAGCCAGCCGAAAACATTGACAGGACAGGTAGGTTCCCCCAAACTCAGACTTCTCGTCAAGAAGATGGTGTCAATTGCTTTGAGAGACCATTTGATCAAATCCATATATTCTTAGTTCAAAGAACAGCGTGAAGTGTGTCTCTCAAAAAGAATAAGACAGTAGTAGCAAAGCAGGAGAGATAATGGAGGGGGAGAGGAAGAAAGTGCAACTGCCTTCATTAAGAGCGAAAAGAGAAGAGTCCCGAATGTAAACAACTTTTGCACTATTAGTATTCTGAAGCTATGGGAAATACAGCATGCCAGAAAGACTGTGTATGATTATTTTTGGTTAATATTTTAATTAATGTAATCTAAAACATTCTCTATAAACTGTCAGGGTCATGGGGTCTGGGTCTGGAGCCTATCCTTCTCTACTCTCCAGTCAACCAGCCCATCGCAGGGCCAGCACGGGTCCAATTTCATCTAGAAAAGGTTGTAGGTTGTTTACTCAGTCTTTAAGTTGAAACTTGGTTGGTTGTACATTGCCCAACAGGCCGTGCCCAACATGCATTGTTGATTTTTCTAAACAAAAATCCTTTAAAAATAAATTTCTGCTGCTCAGGTAGTACAATGGGTCACATCATTATCCCAACACTGCAGTTAACCCAGAGTCCCAAAGGTGTTATCCTGCCTGCAGAGAAGGCAAGTAAAAAAGTACAAGTACTTTGTTAATTAGTATTTTTAAGTATCTGTACTGTTTTTGTAACCTAATGCATTTACTTTTCTTTGTTATTTAGATAATTCTTGTGAGGCACCTCATGAAGTGCCAGTCAAAATCCCAGTTTTATACTTGAAGCACTGCAACTGGTATGATTGTGTATGCACCAAAAATTAGGCCATCACAGTGGTTCCACCTGTAACTCGGCACTCACAGTGGGCCAAGTTACAAGGAGCTCTTACACAGCAGATATGTCTCTACAGGCATTATTATGATATATTTATGAGGGATTACAGAGATACTCAAATGTGTCAAGTATGGATAAGCATTCACGGAGGTTCACGAGTCGTGCACGACACTCAAAGTATAAAACAAAGTCCTGGTAATAATTTTTAAACGATCAACATCACAGTTACTTCCAAAAACAACTGTATACACTTTACAATATTTTTATTAATTACACACTAGAGGTTTTTCCATGTACCTGGGACAATGGATACTATTTCTGTAATGAACATAACTGTATATATGTAAAAATCTATAGTTTTGCATAAGAGTTTAAAAAAAGACAAGTTTAAAAAAAAGAACTGCTTTTAAATGAAAAGTGATGAATCTGCAGATCAGTGACGGTGTTACAAAGCACCTATAAGTATTTCTTGGTTTAAATATTATGATATATTACTATACATACTGAATATTGATATGTCTAGTTGTGACTGATTTATCAGAATTTATTTAAAAAAAATCAATTTACACTGTTCATTCGCTACTTTACGGTTCGTTTATCACGGACTCGCTGTTTCGTGGATTTTCAAAAAATATTAATGTAAAATATTTATTGTGGTATTTTGGCTGCTTCACTGGGTTTTGCGGAACGTCGTTTAAAGTATTTTTGCACATGCGTAGTACATATTATACAGTGTAAATAACCACCTAAAATGTTTATTCATTTGGGTTAATTACCTAATTGATATTTAAGTTATCTATATATAAAATATTGACGTAAATACTTCCTCATTGTGGCTAACTTCACTTACACAAGAGACTTCAAAATAAAAGACTCCTCCTTTACCTAAATGCATAGACTTCACGCCTGTCTATACATTTAGGTAATGGCGGAGTCTTTTATTTTGAAAGGGTCGTTCAGCAATGCCCATCTTTGTTTGATTCCTATCATTCTAGCTGTAGGACATATATTCCATGGTAAGTACTGATATTTTAAAATTACGTATCTAGGTTTAAGAGTTTAAAACGTTTTATGAACATTTGAGTAGACGTTTTTTAAAAGGTACATGTACAGTATGGGAAAGGTTATTAAGCGTCACTACTTCGTGGAAATTCACTTATTGCAGGTGGGTCTGGAACGGAGTGAGGGAACACTGTACCTTACATATTTTGATTTGTCACATCTGAAATGTTTTTATTTTGATTTCTGCAGATGATTCATGCAGTACAAACTATTATATACCCTTGTCGTCATGGACATGTACCTTGTTTACTTTAAGTACATTTACAAGGATATGAATAAACTGCATAAGCCATACTGCAACTTTTACTTGAGTATTTATTTTAACCAGAATAGTTGTACTTTTACCAGAGTAAACAACTTGCCACCTGTACTGCCTGGGCATCACTGGCAAACAGTGTGGGTTGCACTCACGGCTAAACCTGTACAAATCACTGTGATACATGTAGCACTGTAGAAGACGCGTAACGCAGGACTTTTGTTGGTCTGCAGAGGAAGTTTATAGGAAGTTGACTTTCTCTAATTTTTCATCCCGGAAATGCCGTAAACATTTCACTGGTACAGTAGAAAGTCTGAGACAATAAACCTGGGGCTAGAAGATTAAAAAGGTTGCTCATTTAAAATAAAAACACAATCTTATACACAGCTTCTGAAATATTACTTTGCCTTCTGTCTGCTGTGTTTTGTTTTGGTAGATTAGCCACATTTATTAGCAGTAATAAAGTATTTTCGCATGGTAATAATGGTTTTTGTACCTTCGTAAAAAAAATATTACAAAACGACAAAAGTGCAAACGCTAGTTGCTGAGGTGGGATATTTATTTAGGAAGCGGCATGATGCAAGGCAGGACAACATTCTGCAGTTCTTGCTGAGGGTGTGAACACAGTTTTTTTGGATACCTCTGGCTGCTCACCAGCAGGTGTGTGTTGTTCCTCAGAGCTGATGAGTTCGCCCTCTTCTTGCCCGTCACGTTTCCATCTGATGTGCCTGTAGCAACTACGGCTGTTTAAAGCAAACCCCTGCCACTGCGCCCGTTTCAAAACAGCAACTCATTGGTCCTATTTAAATCTATCAAGCCTTTTGCTGAATGCCTCTTCCGTCGATTTTCCTCTTCCATCATTTCTCCTGACAGAAAAGATTGAATTAGTCTGACCTGTTCTTACAGCTCAAGCATAATTTGGCTTTGACATTGATAGGGGATGAAGACACGGTAGCGGTGCAGCTGAAGGTGCAAGAAATGAGTGAGCGTGAAAAAGAATTACTCACAGGATGCATGGCAATGAACAGCAACCGCCCTTCAATTCCACACAAACTGGTTCACTTTATGTTTGATCTCATTACTGCAGTGGAATGTCTGTTAAGGATTAGTCCTGTGAAATGAAGCAGCCAGTCCTACAAACCAACACTAAGCAAGGTTTCCTGCTAAAGCCACCATGGTCCATAGAAAACCAAAATGTCTGAGAAGGTATACTGATCTAACAACAATGGGTTCAGCTTATAAAATACAAGAGATCCCCGAATGGTGTGAAGAGGCGCAAACTTGAGGAAAGTTCAGTCTTTTTGAGCAGATGCTAAGCAAAGTGCAAACACTCACTCAGCTGCTGGAGTGGTGGGCTGAGATTTGACGTGCAGGCCAAAAGCCGTGTTGGGCTGTGGTTTTCCTCTGAGGTTCTGCTCTTCAATTGCTGTGGTTGTGAAGCTCGGTTTTAAGCAGTCTGTGGAACAACAATTATGCCCGTGGCAGACCGTTTACAGAGCCATGCTTATGCCATTGTAATCACACATGCTTATCTTGTCAAACATTTGTAATGAACTGTAGACTGTAACTGGTTTTGGATTTTACAGAGAGCTTAGGGGAGACCACAGAACATTTAGGCAAAACAAGATCTCAGACATCAACATGTCATCATTACTCATCTGGAACTTTTCAGTGAATTGCCTTGGGGCATCTTCAATCCTCTCAAAACACACAGTTCTTTGGCAGGGTTGTCAGTGACTCGTGTTGCTTTTTTTTTTTTTTTACTACACTTGGATCTGTGTTCTTTTAATGGTAAACATAACAGCAGGAGGAGTTCTCTAGACATTGTGGGATGAAAACTATTAATATACATAAGCAGTAGATTAATGGAGTACTTATTGTAAAGACAGCCAGTTACAATGCACACAGAAGAGCATAATATCCATTTTGCCTTACAACAACCTCAAAACCCTTTAACAATATTTCATACAGTTGCCTTATAGTTCGATTCCTGGGCCAGACCACACATGGCTGGAGTTTGTATGTCCTCCCGTTCTTCAGGTGGTTCAGTTTTCTCCCACATTCCAAGGACATGCATGTGGTTCACTGGTCTGTCTAAATTGTCCCAATGTAAGTACCCAGCGTCTGTATTAAATGTAGGTCCAAGCCCAAATAAAATGCAGGTGGAAGGGCATCCAACACAAAACCTGAGTCAGATCTGGATCCATCCACTCTGGTTAAGCCTAATGGCCGAAAGAAGAAAAGTAACAGCAAACTCCTGATGTTCAATAAATAAAGGGGAGCCGAATTACAAACTGATATATCCACTGATATATCCATAAGTCTTGGTCTATAAGTAGTTTGGTCAGTGATTCATAGTAGTTTCCATTTGATCAAACTTTCTTGGCGATGGTTAAACCAGTAGGAGCGCTCTGCTGTTTGCCTTAGTGAAACAGTGACATATGGAGGTAAAAAAGAGGCAAATGCCATCATAATATTACTTTGGGTATCAGATCCAGCGGTGAGTCACAACAGGAGCAAAGTTACATTGAACAGTAGTGTTCTTTTTGGAGAGCAGTGGCTTTCTCCTTGAAACCCTGCCATGCACACCATTGTTGTTCAGTGTTCTTCTGATGGTGGACTCATGAACATTAACATTAGCCAATGTGAGAGAGGCCTTCAGTTGCTTAGAAGTTACCCTGGGGTCCTTTGTGACCTCGCCAACTATTACACGCCTTGCTCTTGGAGTGATCTTTGTTGGTCAACCACTTCTGGGGTGGGTAACAATGGTCTTGAATTTCCTCTATTTGTACACAATCTGTTTTACTGTGGATTGGTGGAATCCAAACTCTTTAGAGATGGTTTTGAAGCCTTTTCCAGCCTGATGAGCATCAACAACTTTTTCTGAAGTCTTCAGAAATCTCCTTTGTTTGTGTAATGATACACTTCCAAAAACGTGTTGTGAAGAGCAGACTTTAATAGATCCCTGTTTTTTTTAAATAAAACAGGGTGCCCACTCACACCTGATTGTCAGTCCATAGCATTGAGTCCGATTGCTATATTTTTCTAAATATAGCATGCTCAAATGCACATGTGCGCGTACGTAAGCTACTTTTGGACAAATACTACATGCTAAAGCTGGCGCAAAGGCTTCTTTTGTGTCCGAACTAGTCATCAAAACCGCTTAGAGATGGTCACAACAAAGCATTGCAGTTAAGGTTTGTGTCGGAGCGACTCGAGATACTCCCACAAGGACTACATGAAGGGAGTAACATTTATTCCATTCGTAAAACCTCGCTGCAATCTCGATTGGTGTAAAAAGTGGGCTCGAGCATGTGGACAACCAGACTTCACACACAAAAAAGTAAAGAAGGACACGTATATTTATGCTCCAAACACTTCGTCGGAGAAGCGGGGCCTACTGATGAACACCCCAACCCGATACCAGCTACATAATACACCACAACAGGTTGGTTTTTTTACTGTTAATAAGTCAGTAACATCGCTAACATAAACCCGGAAGTGCACCAATGGTAGTCTGCTACTACACACTAAATACAGGGCTTCTACAGAGTCAAAAAGTTTTAAAAGCATTGAAGTCATTGACTTTATCATTGGTTTGCAAGTAACTAACGTTAACTGATTTTGAAATTGAAATAAACTCGACCGCTAAACAGCACAGGTATCGTTCAAAATTGAAGAACCAAATCTTCACAATACAGTTAGAGACAGTACGA
>JAVSBU010067656.1:0-13814 GCA_033118015.1 Loricariichthys derbyi
ACCATTGCAGAAATATGCTAATGTAAAACGGAAATGTGCGAATAATTAAGAACATAATCATGGATGTGTTGTGAAGGAATAACAGCCTTATTGCGTCCTCAGAATGAGTTTCTTACGCAGTCAAATTTTGAGCATGCTTTTGAGGATGATGCGGATGATTGCAAACGTGTGCTAGCGTAAAAAATTCTTTAAAAAATGTATTAAGTGTGAATTACGAAAACGATGACCTTATCGGGAATATAACTGCCGCAAGTCGGTCGCAAATAATACGATTGTGCACGGCGACAGCACGCCGTCCACTGAACGTTGCGTGGCAGGAGCACGCACCTTATACATCCGCACCTCACTCGCAGGAAGCGCGCAAAACTCACGTTTTGGTCCCAACGCATGCACAATTCAAACTAAATGCTGACGTTACACATTCTTGATTGTTGCCCATGTTTTTAGGGGACATCCACTACAGATGACTGCGGAAAATCCACGTTTTTTTGCTGCAAGTCGGTCGCAATGCACACTTTTGGGCACTCTGACAGCACCTGAATAAGGTAATCTAACTTCATTACTTTTAAAATATAGTAATCAGTAAAGTAACTAAGTTACTTTTTAAAGGAGTAATCAGTAATCACACATCTGGTTACTTTTTCAGGGTAACTATGCCATTACTGATCAGGGAAGAAAAAAATATGTTGATGAAATAACCTGGTCATTCAGTATATTCAGGCAGTCAGCTGACCTCATTCTTTGGGCACATAACGTTGATAGATCTAGACCTGACCAACTGCAGCAACCCCAGATCATAGCACTGCCCCCACAGGTGGTGACATACAGTATACAGTTGTATTTAAACTTCTAAATGAGGGAACCAAATATTGAGTGTAAGATGGTTAAGGGCTTAGCATCCAGCACTCTGTAACAATTGAAAACCAACATATACTGCATTTACATTTATTTATTCAACTGCTAGTCAGTAGGTAAAAAAAACTACTAACCAGTCTGAGGGAAAAGTCTCAGCATCTGATTTTGTTAGCTTTGCCAAAAAAAAAAAAAAAAAAAAAAAAAAAAAAAAGCCATTACTGATTTATAATGTATAGCTCTTACATTAAATAGCCTTGCCAGACAAATACTTTCTTGCAGCTAGCTCATAAATTACTCAAAAATTTGCTCATAAAGCAAGTCCTACTGCTTTAAGTAATATCTTCAAAGTGGGAATACAGAGCCAGAATAATACCACAAAAGAAAAGGATTATGGAATTTGCTGTAGTTCTACCTTTAGACTCCAACAGCTGAATTGGTACAAGTGAAGTCCATGTATCTGTAGTTGGTGATAGAGGTTGTTTCTCCTGTGTGAGGCCACCATCAGATAAAGCTCCATGGGACTTTTTAGGGGGAGGTGGAGGAGGCCCAGTGGGTTTCTGCACAGTCACCACTCGTGGCTGTGTTAAAGTTTTCTCTAAATGGAGTACAAAAGTATATGATTTACACTATGAATAGTCAGATAATCCTCTAGAGGTTGCAGTGACTCAAAGTAATTTACCTGGCTATATATGGATTAATTATTAATTGAGTCACACAATGTAACCCACCATTAGTGTTTCAGAGAAATTACACATTTATTCCCTATTAAAAAGTGCAATGTGTTGTGCTTTGTATGCTGGTCACCAACATTTACTGATTCTGTGAGTATCTTTGTCATCAGCAAAATAAGAATTCTGAACACAAGCACTAGTTGTGCTAGTATAGTGGGTACACTGGACACCAGCATGGTATGCTAACTTAAAGAGTATGCTATAGACCATCTTACAAAACCAGCAGAATATACTGGTTAACAGAATATAAATACACAACATGCAGTGGACTTTTTAACAGTGATATTATGGGCTTTCTACTGGTTTAGTGACCTGCTCATCATTAAAGCTAATACAAGTAACAAACAAAAGCTTAAATTTGAATATACTAAAACAATGATACAATAAGCAATACAAAACAACATAGGACAAAGGTAAACATTTTTTATCATATAATAGACACTTATGAAATCTTTGTCCAATAAATCTAATTATTTTGAAAGTCGTATGTAGTAAAGCAGTTCTTACAAGTGCTCATTCAGCCTCTAGCTCATTTCTGGCTATGAGAAACATGCCGCACTGTAAAACCCCAACCACATTTCTTAGATGCTACACATACCAGCCCTTCACAAAGCATGTATTTTTTTATTTTTATTTTATTTTATTTTTTTTTTTGGAGGGAGATCAAAATCACTACAATATCCCTGTCCATAGCTATAGCTCAAGTACCAGATTTCAATCAAAAAGACAATGAGGTTGAAAGAAATCATTAAAATTTTGTATTTCCTATTCTGATAAATAAATATTACATTTGGCTTAACACTGATAGAGGATTGTGCAGTGGCTCGGTGGGTAGCAGTGTTGCCTCACAGCAAGGCGATCCTGGGTTTGATCCAAGCTGGAGTGACATGGGTCCTTTCTGTGTGGAGTTTGTTTGTCCTCCCAGTGTCCATGTGGGATTACTCTGGGTACACCAGCGTCCTCCCACAGTCCAGGTAAGTTAAGTCAAACTGGAGAGACTAAATGGTGTTTGATATTGAACTTGTACTGAATTTGTTATTGTATATTGTAACATTTTTTCTTATATATATGGACATCCACAGTATTCGGAACACTTTGGTTCTGGTTTCCACGTAACTTACGCAATTATGTTGAATGGAATGTAATGTAATGGATAATTATTTTGGCATGAATTGATTTATTTTGACATATGACAATTACCTTCTTTTGTATTAAAAGTATTTCTCTTTTTAAAATTCTTTAATCTGTTTAATTAGTGACTTCTTAAATTGTGTAAGTTACAGTTTCTGTGTCCCAGCACTGCTTCCCAATACTGTGGATGTGCTGATATGGAACCTTGTTTCTATTAAGAATATAGCCAAGTGTGCTGATGTGATGTTAAATAAACCATACAAACAAACACTGATAGATTGAATTAAAAGTGATAAAGATACACATTCGATTCTTGTACTTACTCTGGTCTAGGCCATCTATCGGGGCTGTCTCGGTAGTACACTTTATTGTGGGGATCTCCACTGGATTGCCTGTATAGTCAACTGGAGGAATATCATGGAGAGGCACTAAATATTTAGGGATATTTGAGAATTCAGTGGTTGGGAATGATTCATCATAGTCTGTGTGAGGTGGTGACGACTCAAATGAACAATTATCAGGTAGGGTTGTATCCAGAATGAACATACTTTCAGGCATGGAACCAATTGATACCTGAGAAGGAACTACATTCTTTTGCTTAGCCTTTTGCAGAAGGTTAAGTAGCTGCTGACTACAAGGATTATGCTTAATGGGGGTCATTTCCTCAGCTCTAGCTAATGCAGATAGGGCTGGTGATGCAACGTCTTGTGGCATCTCTGTATGGTTAAATGTTTTTGTAGAGCCAGCCATTGTATCTTCTGCCATTTGCAGAACTGGAGAAGGGCTATATCTGAAAACAACATCTGAATGAGGGTTTAATGTTCCTGAAACTGTGGTAACTGAAGGACCTGTGGACACCGATGCATAATTATCAAGGGCAAGGGAAGATGTGCAAGAGAGTGCTGGACTCCTGGCAACTGGAGTAATAGAAAAAGATTCCCCAGGAACAAGATGGTCAGGGGTAACACTGGAAAGGGTATCTACAGCACTTGAATCAAAAAAGTCATCAGGAATAATTGGGGCAGGAATATCCATTTCATGGAATTCTGGAAGTGGGGTTAATTCCTTTGGTATTCTGGATGCATAAACATCTGCTGTTGGAACATTAACATTGGAATTTGGTGGGGTAATAATTTCAGCCTTTGGAATTAGAGCAGTTTGAAAGTTATTAGATTCATCAACTGTCATGGCAGGAACTTTTGAAACAGGACCCGCAGGATGAACTTGGTATGATCGACTTCGGGGAATTGGAACGTTTGGAGTCGCAGGCACAGTTTTATCAACTGGAGGATCTGCATATGCAGGAGTGGAAATGATAGAAGGATTATCAAGCAATGATATTTCTATTTCTGAAATATCTGTCTTGCCATTCTTAACTAATTTGTCAAAGTTGAATACAGCAGTCTTCACTGGTGTAGAGCCATTGTTCAGTGGCTCTGGGGTAACAGGATTTGATTTTTTGTTTTTGGCTTCTTTTAAAAGATCAGCTTCTTTTGTCTGGTTCTTATTCAGAAACTGGGATTTAACGTTTATCTGTGACGTTTCAGGCTTAGGCTTCTGGTTGCTCACTTTTGCATCTCTGAAGACCACACGAGGAGCAATGTGTGTACGGTTCTCAATAGCTGAGTTGATGCTAGCAACTAGGGGGTTGCTAATTTTTGTAGTAGGAGAGGGAATCTTTTTGGGTTTTGCTGGAGTGGTAGGTTTTGTCCGGATCTTGATATTATCATCATCATTCTGGAACTTTGCCCTCAGACTTTTAATGTCCATCCCTTCACTCTGTTAAACAACACAATATAGAAAAATCTTATCACAAAATACAATTTGAGTACAGTCACCTTGTTTCCTTATCACAGCAGATGCCACCTTGCCATATTTGTAAATGACTTAATGAACCACCTTACTATGAGAGTCATAATACAACATATATATAGTACAACTCAAATTACAAACATTTCCTCATTGAATCTCTTTGTGTTCTAACCAGGAAGATACTGCTTTGAAAAATCATCAAGTCTGAGAAAATGTCTGGGACTCCAAGCAGTAAAGTGACCGCCCCTGAAAAGGACGTTCAATAGTCAACAGGAATAACAATTCACAATGTCTTAAATGACTTAAAGTTATTGGAGGAATTTGTTACATGGTCAATACTAAACCAGACTGATCTGTTGTTCTCTTTATTTCAAGAAAGAAAACTGCACATTCTAATACTGTTTTTGAGCCTCTCAAGTGATTGAGTAATACATTAGGAATCTGACCTATTTAATGACTATATAGCAAACTGACAATATACACAGCTTTTTGAAAACATTTAGGTAATGTAGTATGAAGAATGATCTAGAAGATCTAAGCTATTTTTGACCTGAAAATGATATTTTTAAGCATAAGAACATGTTTTAAAATGGACAAATAAAGACACCACAAATTTTACCTGTTCCATTGTATGTTATGCCAATCTCTAATTCTTCTTCAGGTAGCAATTTTGTCAACTTTACGTCATCTCATCATTAATCCAAAGAACATTTAAAAAAAAAAAAGGAAAAAATCCAGTCCACTGACTGACAAGATGGACAGCAAAAATCCAGTATGCAGCTACAGCACTGAGAGAGCGAAAAGTGTTTCGGTCTAGAAATGAATGCGGGTGGATCATTCACAAGTAAATCACCAAAAAGTACTTTATCTTGTCAAACTAGTCCCAGCCAGAATGACTGAGCATGAACATCATCCTTCTTTCATTTAAAGAATGTGGTTTAGCAGCATGGTTCTGGTCAGCCATGTGATTTAGGTGTATGCACAGTGTGACTCTTCTCTCTTCTAAAAACTGTAAACATTGCTCCCAATGATTAGGCAGGACATTAGTTATTAATACCTGGTATAAAAAGATTACCATTGTGTTGGACAGTGACATAAAATGTAGAATTTGGAAACGTAAGAATTTGTGGGAATAATATTATAATCACAAAGAAAATGACCTTGCATAGCTGTGCCCTTGATTTTAATGAAAACATGGAACAGAAATATGATGCCACATTGGTTGTTGCCATCTTTTATGATTTTAGATAATGCATTTATTTGAGCCATAGAAACACAGTGAAATACTGCATTTCACAAATTCTTTTCGAGTGAAAAAAGACTTTACCTGCATTGTCTCAGCTTAATTGTAGGATGCACATAATTATTTTTTTTTTTTTGCGGTTTTGTTGCCATTTTTTTCACTCATTTATTTTGGCACTCCCAATAGTGCATATTGTATGTCTCTATCTCTACATAGCTGTCACTCCTAGTTCTATTTAAGAGTTTGTTTTTTGGCTTGAGAAAGACTGCATCAGGTGTGGCAGATTACCAATTTAAGGTTAATCTTTCTAAGGCTTGAAAAATTATACATTAAACACACAGACTTGTTCATTTAAGTTTTATATTACCCTAATATACACTGCCTGGTCAAATAAATAAATAAATAATAATAAATAAATAACAAATAAATGTCACACACTCTTATATTTCTTTCTAGCACCTTTAGCTTTGATTACAGCATCCATTCATTGTGGCATAATTTCCACAAGCTTCTGCAGTGTCACAATATTTATTTCTGTCCAGAGTTGCATTCATTTTTCCACAAGATCTTGTATTTATGATGGGAGATTTGTACCACTTTGCAAAGTCTTCTCCAGCACATCCCAAAGATTTTAGTGGGGTTCAGGTCTGGACTCTATGGTGGCCAATGCATGTGAGAAAATGATGTCCCATGCTCCCTGAACCACTCTTTCACAATTTGAGCCTAATGTATTCTGACATTGTCATCTTGGACTATGTCTATGCCACCAAGGACACAAAAATCCATGGTGCAACTCATTCTTTGGGCACATAACATTGCTGAACCTGAAAAACCGCAGCTACCCTAGTTCATAGGAATGACACCCCCACAGGTGACCTTCTTTTGGCCAGGCAGTGTATTATAAAATATTTTCACGAATCTATCTTAGTGTACATTAAGAAGATGTAATATGTAATTGAATTTCCCTGTTTCCATCTTGGTTGTGTGCTTAGAGTCACTGTCTTGTTTTAAGGTGAACTTTCAACTTAGTCTTAGGTTCTGAGAACTCTGGATCAGTTTTTCATTAAGAACATTTTTGTACTTTGCTCCAGCTTTCCCTTAACCCTGACAAGTCTTCCTGTACCAGCAGCTGAAAAACACCCCCACAGCATGATGCTGCCACCATTCATCACTGTAGGGATAGTAGGGACAAGTGATGAGCAGTGCGTGGTTTCCTTCAGACATGAAGCTAAAAGTGAGGCCAAAAAATAAAATAAAATCTTGATTTCATCAGACCAGATAATCTTCTCAAAGATGATCAAGGGAAACGTTAGACCCCTGAGCTACATTTTAAGTGACATAACAAAGAGTCTGTATTTCAGACTGCTCTGCCTGAGGGTGTGGTGGGTTATTAAAACATAATGGATGGGCATGTCTTTCATCTTTTTTGTTTTTAGATTCTTGTCAATAATAATAATAATAATAATAATAATAATAATAATAATAATAATAATAATAATATATTTAAAGGTGCTGTCATAGTGCCAAAAAGTGTTATATATATAAAAACAGCTCTCTCACCTGAATATATTTATCTATTTATGTATATCATTATTGTATAATGTATTAGAAGGCACTGCCAATACTGAGCGCAGAATCAAATGGGTGAGTGTGCCATCTTATTCACAAAAGTTTCACAAAATATTTGCACATTTCCATTTTACATTAGCATATTTCCGAAAAAATATATAACCCCTGCTGTGTTTGATTGATTAATATATATATCACACAGCAGGGGTCATATATTTGTGGAAATATGCTAATGTAAAACGGAAATGTGCAAATAATTAAGAACACGGATGCGTTGTGAAGGAATGATGGCCATTGCATCCCCAGAACTGAGTTTCTTCCATAGTAATTTTTTTGAGTGTGGAGATTTGCTGATGATGCAGATGATACGAACATGTGCAGATGTAAAAAGGATGTATTAACTTATGAATTACGAAAATGCTGAAAGTATCACGAATATCCAATTTTTTCCCACTGCAAGTCATTCGCACAGGCACATTTTTGCACTGCGACAGCAAACAGAAAGACTGAACGTACAGTGGCAGGAGAAGACTGCTTATACAGTCCACAACTCACTCGTGGGACGTCTTGCTTTGTTCGCAATGGATGCATAATTCAAACGCAATTCATCTGATCTTGTTTTGACTCGTCCGGAGTAGATTCCATTACGGAGGACTGTGGAAAATCCACATTTTTATTCGCAGCTTTGCAAATGGCACTGTGACAGCACCTTAAGGTCTTTAATAAGGGGTTGGATAAAAATAAACAATAAGAATAACATCAACATCTACAACACAATGAAAATATATTGTAATCCCATATAAAATAGCACCATTAGGAAAACTGGTGTCTGACACAACGTGGAAGCTATAGCGATAGCAGATGTATCATTTTCAGAGGATTTCTTTTTACTGTTTTCCTTTTATTTTAGCCCAAGGCCTCAACATAACAAAATGTGAAAAAGGTTAAAGGGTCTGAAGACTTTCTGAATGCATTGTACCTGAACACTGTTGCAGATCAAGATGACAAACAGGCCTAATTCATGGACGCCACCTTTCAACGAACAGAACTTCTTCTAACATCTTTGTGTGAGATACCACAGGACACTTTCAGAGGTCTTGTGCAGTCTGCAATACAACTGGTCATAGTTTTGGCAGCATGGTGGGGATTTACACAACATTATGCACGTGGTTTTAATATTATGGCTGATCAGTTCATGTTGCATTCTTAAGTAATTTGACTGGCACGACAAAAACTGGCTTTGTTTACCAGGTAAAAAAAAAAAACCACACACACAATACATACAGGCTTTACTTTAAGTTCACAATCACTCCAGGCCTCTAAACTTTCAAATAAAATAGCAGTAGCTTCTGGTAAATGAAATGCATTTAGTCTCATCTCATTTTCATTTTGCAGTTTGTTCCAATAATGCGCCACTAATTGAAAACTAAAAGTGTGAGTCACGCACGGCAAGCATTCAAAGAAACTGTTTCTGTTTTAGCCATAACTTTGAACCTTCAAATTTGATTATTTAATTAAACTTTTATATTTAGCCAATTAAAACATTGTCTACATTAGTTAATATTTGGAAGAATGACACAGATCATTAATAACGGTTTTATGGAGATGGAAAGATGTGCAAGAACAAGGACACACATTACTGTAGGCTATATCCTAATTGTAAATAGATTTTTCTCCATGAGTGAACAGAAGGGATAAATGGGACTATTTTGAGAGCAGTTAAGTGTTACCAAACCTATTTGTTTTGTTTGGCACCGGTCTTGCCTTGTAAAACAGCCTAGTTTAGTTATCTTATCTCATTTAAATTGTTGATTATTTTTCTTTGACACTTTTACTTTCAGTGAGATGTTGAATGTAACTGCATATTTAATATGTGGATGAATGAATTTCGTTGTTGACCAGTGTAGACACCAGATTCTGCATATAGCTGAAAGAATCAACCAGCAGCTCTGGACTTGTGACCACTGGCTTTCACTGAGACCCACTTTCATGCTCTATATGCATTTGGGCCCACAATACTTGCATGTCTACACTAGTCTATGTAATATTATGGTACTACAAATGTTCTAGTACTATGCAACACTATGGTATGTAATTCATTTGTGGGTCACATAAATATCTCAAGTTCAGAAATGCAGATTAGTGTGAAATTATCATGACAGAGATTATGTTTAAGCAGTGAACAAGCCTTTATCCAGTTTAACATGCTGAAGTGTATATAGGACATCTAAGTAATATGGTCTGTGTTGCTGTACATCTATCACATAGTTCAAATCAGACGTGTAAAAATGATATACATGTGGGGTTAACAAATGCCCATTAATGTTTAAATGTAATGTTTATGTTTGGAAAAAAAAAATATTTTATATCTAACAGTCTCTGGTGAGCTATAATTGTATGGTTTTGATTGAGACAAAGTGGAGAGAAGACTGAAATAAAATAACAAAGCGGAGTTTTAAGCATTTGTTCCTGTACTAAACTATGAATAAGAAACAGAAGTATCAAGCCAGTTTTGGGACATGTTTATTAGTACAGTAGTACATATTGGGAAAATGTAAATTAAAAACAAAAACAAAAAAAATTTAAAAATCCACTCTAGAATGTCATCTTCACTGAGATAAAAATAAGATGCCATTTTACATTAACAAACCTTTAGCTGAGGTAAAGTTAAAATAAACCTAGTAACATACTCAAACTTTTGTGTTGCCCATTTTTATTCTTGGATTCCCATCTTCACTTTATGTTCCAATTTAGGTTAATGAAAATTTGAAAGGCTCAAATCAAAATGGGACTATGGCCATAAAATAGGAAGTGTTAATCATTTCACCAATTAAATGCAGTCAGGCCTGATTAGTGAAACAAATATCACTAGTGAGTTTTGAGTTGGAATAACAAAGAACAAACAGCCGATTTACACATGAATATGTGTAGGTAGGTTTACATATGTATGTGGAATGAATGTGTGGAATGTGTAAGGGACCAGGTATGTTTTGTGGAAGATAATAAACCAGTGAACAATACCCCACATGGCAGCAGCGACAACAAATGAGAACAGACTGCAGTAAAATACCTCAATGTTATTAGCACTTTACACAGTCAGTAATAGACATTTCAAATGGTGTAATAGCTATTTTATCACCCCACAATGGCAGAAGGAGGAGAATGAATAAATTTGGTGGCAGATTTACTTTCAAGGCCATTTTCAAGATGGACTTTTTAAGAAAAGCTGGACATTGTTAAGAAAGGTCAGAGAACTCTGAAGCTAGGTAGCCCGTCACAACTAGGAAGAGGATTTGTCCACCACTTTCAGTGATACCCCTCACTCACAAAGTCCAAGGAACACTGCAAATTGTATTGCTGGGAGTGTTTGTTATTTGCCACTAATCGACAACAAGACACCAAAGCACTGCCGGACACTTAGAAGCATCAGTGCTTTCCAAAACTTTTGGGGAAACCAGAATGGATCTACAGCTGAACGAGCAAGTGCACAGGGAAACAGCCTAAAGCGAATTAAAACTTATGTCAGAATTATGACAGGGCAGGTTTGACTTTCAGCATTAGTTACGATGGCAATAGAAAGGGACTTCGTGATGGAACTGAAGCACACAGATAATCTGTACCACAGAGTAACTTAATTGTTTTTGAGAAAAGAGAGGAGGATGGATTTTGTTAAATAATCTGAATATTTGGTGAGTAAAATGTTATGTGGCATGGCTCTAGGTGCAGTAGAAGGATGCTTGTTCACCTCTCGTTTGTCTATTCAATAAAGGCAAAAACGGTTCTTTATACTGTATTTCTGCATATTAAGATGGTTTTTTTAAACCATAGATTAGTTATTAGAGAGTGACAGTCAAATTAGTTCTCAAGTTACATAAGTACTCACTATTATTCTGACTATGACACTGTGTATGACATACAGTGCTTCCAAGTACTATTCAGGATTTTACATACAATACAATCTACATACAGTACTGTGCAAAAGTTTTAGATCACCATTAGATTTGTAATTTTAGCAATGGTATAATATTAATACACACCATATTGTCAATGACTGAACTCAAAAACATGGAGTTGTCATGCCATAATACTTTAAACTGATCTGCATCCCAATCTCTGTAAGCTTTAGTATCTCATAGCCTTTTCAAACTGTTCCCCTTCCAAAAAAGTAGTTTCTTGTTTTATATCCTTTCAAAAAGACCATTCTTGATCAAGCCTCTTCATGGTATAGGGTCAGTTTGGCATCACAAAGAAACTGCCAGATGTTGCTATTGGCCAAGTGTATTTGAAGGATACACTAAATAATTGCCACTGTAACATATAAAAGCTTATTTTTCTGATTCTTTCTGATGATTTTATTTTTATTTTTTTCATTGTAATACTTCATGCACATTTCCTGTGTTTTCTGGTTGCATCGTAATAATTATATATGGTCATTATACCATTTCTAAAACAATGGTATATCTAATCTAATGGCAGCCTAAGAATTTTTTCCACAGTACTGTATAATCATGTAACCTGTTTTACTTCCTGATTGTCAGGTCCATGTATTTATAAGCACTTTAGAGGTTGTGTTTAAATAGAGACTTGCTTAGCCATCTTACTAAACTGCTATAATGCTTATGAGGTATTTTACTTGCATGATTTTCCACATTAAAACAAACCATGCAAATAAAGCACTAACGGGGATTTAAGACATGTAGATATTGCTTGAAGTACAAGTTGAGGTTGCATCACTTAAGCCTGCCTATTTTATGGCACAGATAAGCATTGCTGTCTTCATTGTCATTATTACCGTTGCAATATTTACAAAATGAGTCTTGTCTTAAAGCCATGTTTACCCAAGTCGACCTCAAGGGCTCTGTGGAATTATAAAATAAAAATTCAATTTTCAGTGTCAAGGTTTATTTCATTTTCTCATTAATACTGTACAAAAGCTATAGAACAATTCAGTCACAGATTAAGCTACTCGTGGCGGTGTCCATGATGTCTTCTCTATCCTGTCATATAGCCTTGCCCTCAAAGAGAGATTTTGGCACAGTCACTCCTTGAGTAAGATCTCTGTCTGCAGGGTCCAGAGAGACTTTTTCCGTTTCTGCATAGCTCTCTAGCAGCAGAATGTTAAATTGATGGGTGAGGAAAACCAAGCAAATCCAAGTGGATAAAGCATATAATTCTGTGCATGAATCCAAATGGATTACAGCGTAATCGAGTGCTCTGGCTGTTGAGTGCTCTGGATGACCACATTAAGCCTTGGATTATGCTAGATCATCAAGCAGTGATCTCTTGAACTTTCACTTGTGTATGTATGTGTGTGTGTACACAGCAGTCATGCACCTCCCATAGTTTGCACTCATTCTACACAGTCTTTGCTAGATGGCATAAATGAGTGAGAAAAGTCAGAGAGTGGCTACACAACAAAGCTAGTAAGGCTGTAAGGGGTGAAGGAGAGCTTCATTATCATCATCTTCTTCATCATCCCATGTTCAGTTCATGGGTGCTGGAGGCGCAATGTGACAAAGACAGAGTTTGAAAGAAGCAAAGAAAATGTGTGAAATGTCCATCCGGAGGTTTTCAGTAAGCACTCCAGAGGGAAGTGCAGATTTGCAGTGATCTGTCACTGTTGAGCTCTGAACCCAGGCGCAAACACACACACACACACACACACACACACACACACACACACACACACACACACACACACCCCAGGTCTAGGGCTTGGTGTACTTCTATCCTGAGCACTGTTCAGCAGTGTTCCCATGATCCTTTACTTCTTCCCTTTGTAGATCTTGGCATAGAGAGGGTCATTCTGAAAGACATAAGTATGGGTCACTTCCACACCTGATTAAAAAAAAAAACAACTATTCTCTTTACATCAAATAGAACCAAAAATTATTTAGCACTACAGTTATTATAGTTTACTGTTATTACAATAAACATATTTTCCTTTCTTCTTTTATTTTTTCCAGTATTCTTTATTAAAAATGCAGACACAAACAAAAACATGGTGATTGCTCAGTAGTTATGGCTCTGGTCTATTAATTAGAAGGTTGATAAGTTGTTGGCTCCCCCGAAGCTGCCACTGCTGGCACCATGAGTAAGACCTTTCAATGCTTGACTAAATTTTACATCTCTCTGTGTATGGGCATCTGTAAAATGCTATAATTGTTAGAGTTTGGTCTATTTAATGTCACTTTCAGCATCAGTGGCTACTTAACAACAGACACAAGGTTACATCATAACTATTAATGCATACTCAGATTGGGCCAATTTAGAATAATTAGTTAATCAAATGTACAGTGGGTACAGAAAATATTCAGACCCCTTTAAACTCTTTGTTTCATAGCAGCCATTTGCTAATATATATAAAAAAAAAAACTCTCATTGATGTACACTCACCACCCCATCTTGACAGAAAAAACAGACATGTAGAAATTTTTGCAAATTTATTAAAAAAGAAAAACTGAAATATCACA
>JAVSBU010067866.1:0-13814 GCA_033118015.1 Loricariichthys derbyi
ACACACACACACACACACACACACACACACACACACACACACACACACACACACACACACACACACACACAAAATTACAGGTTTGCACAGTTTACCAACTATATTATGTTGTTTGAAACTGGACTTGATCAGACTTTACCATAGTCACATAGTATTTTAAGGCTGCTATATTTTTAAATATAAAGGGTAAGACAGCTGCATGCAAAGAAAATACGGTAATGTACTGTTTCGAAACTGTGCAGGGGAAGGCTGTTACACTTAGAAGTTATTATATTGGACCTTATACTTTGTTTGATGGAAGCAAAACACATTGATAGACTGTATTACAAACAACACGGAAGGTCAGCCAGATGAAGATCAGCCAGAGACATAACGAGTGAACCAGTTTATATAGTTATAGGGTAGAGAGAATATACAGGCAGGGGGACCAAACAAAAGAGGAAAATTACTACTTACAACAGGACATGCACATACACTTAAGAAGAACAATTACATGTTGTTACAAATAAGTGCTGAAGTCATACAGATGAAAACATGTAACTTGCAACCAAAAAAAGTCTCTAAATACATCAACCAAGTTCAAGCAAGCACATGACTGGCAAGGTAGTTACACACACACACACACGTACACGCACACACACAAATGACAGACTTTTGTTCTTGCACTCAAACTCTTGCCTCTGCTCATGGATCCACAGCGTTGATTGGTTGTTGAAGTGACCAGCTGTTTATGGCCGCAACATCCGGTGTTAAAAGGTGGTCATTAATTGGCATGTATGATGTTTCAGTTGCCACATTTCAGTATAGGTAGTGTACTCATTCCTAAACTGAATTAAAATAAAACAATTTAGATGTTACAGGTGCTGCATTTTCTGAGCTGAGCTACACTGAGCGGGATTCATTTTGGCATAGAATAGTTTATCTGTTCATGTTCTGCATTTCAGCTTTAGCAATGCCAGCACAGGCATTGACAGTATAGCTCTGTATATACTACAGATCTGTATCTACTAAAGATGGAGTGGTAGATGTTATTTCCATTGGAAGGCATTGACAAGCAGCTACACATTCAATTAGATTAATACGATTAGATAAATATTAAAAGTGTGTAAAACAGCAGTCAGAAGGGTAAAAAGTTAAAACAACTGGGTTTTTGTAACATTTTTGGCAAATGTTGTTTAAAATATCATTTGAATATTTAAGATAGTTGTTTTTTTGGTTTTTTTTTGTTTGTGCATATATCTTTAAAATTTATATCAAGATATCTGGCTGGCATGGTGGTTCATGCTGTCCAGTGTTAATTTCGTTATCAAAAATTATGATGAAAAATATTCATTGACAAGTTATTTTTCCACAATAAAAATTAGACGAGGACTAAATAAAAACTATGATGATGATGTATTACAGTTTTCGACAACGAATAAAAACGAAATGATAATGTCCCTAGTCGTTCCTGTGATATGCTCCTATGCTTTTCAATATTAGCATTTGCTAATAATAATAATATTAATAATAACTACAGCCTAAGTCTGTTCTTTGGTGATATAAGCAAGAGGAAGAATAGCTTGAAGCACATGTATTTGGTATGAGAGCACTTTTCTCCTCCTTCGTGCTCCTGGTGCTACTTTCATAATTTTGATGTTAACATATTGTTAAATGTTATTTATACATTTTAATCTGTTCTTTATGAAAGTTCCTAATAAGTAATAGGTCTACAATAGTAAAACATTTAACAATGGCTAATGTTAGGCTAATTCTTTTGAATTTATTTAACTGAAACTAGACTAAAGTGTTTTTAGTTTTTGTCGACTAAATCTTAAGTAAGACTAACAATAAATAAATGACTAATATACACTACCTGGCCAGATTATTCCATCAATGGATTTTTTTCTTCCCTGATGGCATGGACATATATTGTGAAAGAGTAGTTCAGGGAGCATGAGATGGATTGGTCACCACAGAGTCCAGATCAGACCTGAGAATCTTTGGGATGTGCTGGAGAAGACTTTGCGCAGTGGTCCAAATCTCCCATCATCAATACAAGATCTTGGGAAAAATTAATGCAGCTCTGTCCAACAAAATATTAGACTGTGAATTTCTTTTTGGCCAGGCAATGTATGATTAAACTAATATACATATTATTCAAAAGACTAAAACTAAATCAAAATATGCTGAGAAAATTAACACTGGTCATGACACATTACAGCTAAAGAGACCTGGGCTTGAATCCTGGCTCGGCTGCTGACTGTGGGATTAGCATGTTCACCCCATGGTTTCCTCTGGGTACTCTGACATTGCCTCTCACGTAGCAGTAATGTCACTTGGTGCCTTTAAAGTGTCTCGGTGTGAGTGTGTGTGAGCAAGTGTGCTGTGATGGATTGGTGCTTTCTCCAGGGTTGGTTTCCATCTTGTCCCCTTGTGTTGCCAGGTAGGCCCAGGTGAGTGAGTGACTGAATGAGCATGAATTATTACACCTATAATGCTGTGAAATAATTCTATTATGCGTAATGTACATAACTTAATCATACTTATTACATCTGCAACCCCCATAAGGTCACACTGGAAATCAAGCTGTTTTATGACTTAAGTCTGGAACTGCCTGTGTAAAGATCCTCTTTGTTATAGGTTAGTGTTTGTGTGTACAGTAGAAGTGTGAGAGGTTATGTTGTTTGCGTTGTAGATACGGCGGCAGGGGGGTATTCAGCTGTTAGTGGACCTGCTGGATCACCGGATGACTGATGTGCACCGCAGTGCCTGTGGCGCTCTGAGGAACCTGGTGTACGGCAAAGCCAACGATGACAACAAGATCGCGCTGAAGAACTGCGGGGGCATCCCAGCACTGGTGCGCCTCCTTCGCAAAACCACAGATGTGGAGATCAGAGAACTGCTCACAGGTACAACAATGTTCCCACATCCCTAAGACTCTAATGCCTAAATTCCTGTGTGAAGGAGTGGGTAATTTTACTCATCCGTTTTCATACCTGCCGAATCCAAGGTTGCAGGAGGTGAGGCCTGACCTAACTAGGGAACTAACCCTAGATAGTGTGCCAGATTAGTGCAGGGAACATGGATTTTTTACATTATTTTCAACACAATAACAATAGATGCTCTGGTATACTCTGTAAAGATTCGATCTAGGACTGAAAAAGAATAAAAAGACCCAGTTCAGCAAAACAGGCCCAAACCATGATACTACACCACCATGTCTCACAAATGGGACAAGGTTCTTATGATGGAATGCAGTGTTTTCCTTTCTCCAAACATAAGACTTTTATTTTAAACCAAAAAGTTCTATCCTGGCCTCACCCATCCACAAAACTTTCTTCGAAAAGCCTTCTGGCTTGTTCATGTGGTCTTTAGCAAACTGCCGACGAGCAGCAATGTTCTTTTTTTGGAGAGCAGTGGCTTTCTCCTTAAAAACCTGCCATGTACACCATTGTTGTTCTTCTGATGGTGGACTCATGAACATTAACATTAGCCAATGTGAAAGAGGCTTTCAGTTGCTTAGAAGCTACCGTGTGGTCCTTTGTGACCTTGCCAACTATTACATGCCTTGCTCCTGGAGTGATCTTTGTTGGTCGACCACTCCTGAGGAGGGTAAAAATGGTCTTGAAATTCCTCCATTTGTACACAATCTGTCTGACTGTGGATTGGTAGAGTCCAGACTCTTCAGAGATGGTTTTGTAACTTTTTCCAGCCTGTTGAGCATCAACAACTCTTTTTCTGAGGTCCTCAGAAATCTCCTTTGTTCATGCCATGATACACTTCCACAAACGTGTTGTGAAAAGCAGACTTTGATAGATCTTAGCTAGTTCTTTAAATAATACATTGTTCTCACTTACACCTGATTGTCCTCCCATTGATTGAAAACACTGACTCTAATTTCACCTGTAAATTAACAGCTAAACATAGATGTTCACCACTTGCCACAACTAATATGTAATATTGGATCATTTTCCTCAGTACATAAATGATATCAAGTATAATATTTTTGTCTCATTTATTTAACTAGGTTCTCTTGCCTACTTTTAGAATTTTAAAATCTGAAGATGTTTAGGTCATATTTATGCAATTTATGAATTATAGAAAATTCTAAAGGGTTCACAAATTTTCTAGCACCACTGTAATAATTATTTTTCATTGTAATAAGAGTGAGTCATGGGAAACAGACAAAGACTGGTAACTGTGTGCTGTCCTACAAGCCAACACTTTTCTGGAACACTTGCACCGATCAGGCATATCATTATGACAGCTATCTTTTTTCTCCATTCCTTGTCCATTTTTGCTGCTTACCACTTACCATATAGATGCACTGTGTAGTTCTACAATTAGAGACACCAGTCCATCTGCTGCTCTTTATAGCCTCCTTTCACCCTGTTCTTCAGTGGTCAGGACCCTTACAGATCAGGTATTATTAGGTTGGTGGATCATTCTCAGCAGTGCAGTGACACTGGTTAGTGGTATGTTTGTGTGTTGTGCTGCTAAAAGTTTATCAGACACAGCAGTGTTGTTGGAGTTTTTAAACATCATAGTATCATCTGGAACTGAGAAATGTCCTGAGAATAGTAAAGCAACCAAAAATGTACAGCCGGCAGCATCCTGTGATTACTGATGAAGGATTAGAGGATGACTAACACAAACTGTGCAACAATGTATGAGCTACTGTCATTGACTTTACATCTACAAGGTGGAGCAATAAGATGAATGTCTCTAATAAAGTGGACAAAGAGTGATACACTTGTATCACAGTGTCTGATACACTTGTACCAGCACAACACACAATAACACAACACTACCACATCAGTGTCACTGCAGTGATGAGAATTATTCACCACTATAATAGTACCTGATCTGTGCTGGTCCTGACCACTGAAGAACAGGGTGAAAGGAGGCTAACATAGAGGCTAACATGCAGAGCAGCAGATGGACTGCAGTCTCTAATTGTAGAACTACAAAGTGCATCTATATGGTAAGTGGAGCTGATAAATTGGACAAGGAGTGTAGAAACAAAAGTAGAAGTAGCCATAAATAGAAGTGATGGCTGATTAGTGTAGTTCTTACACTTTTTAAATGTCAACCCAAAATTGTAAGAAAAGTACATCTAAGAGGACATCCTCTACATGGCATTAAGGCAAAACAATCTACACATGCATCAGTGAAATAATCAATCAGGAAAAATAATAATCAGGAAAACAAACGAGGCACTTAAAATTGAGGTAAATGCATATTTATCCAGGCCAAATGGATATTCCCTTAAAAATCCCTGTACATCCATTCTAATCGCTGTCTTTGACACTGCACTGAAGGTTGGTTTTATACATGATTTTATTATATTAAGACCATGTTAACATATTATTTAGTGCTTTATTTGCCCCACATGTACATGTAGTAGGTAAAATGTTCTAATATTCCTTACTGTACTGTATGTACAGTGTTATAGCAGTGGTATATAATCTGATTTTTACTGATGATGTGTGTAATTCACTGGTTATGTGCAGGTGTGCTATGGAACTTGTCTTCCTGTGATGCACTGAAGATGCCAATAATCCAGGATGCTCTGGCTGTACTTACCAACACAGTGATCATCCCTCACTCCGGCTGGGACTCCCCTCACCAGGTTGAGCGCAAGATGAACTTGCATTCCTCACAGGTGCTCCGCAATGCCACCGGATGCCTAAGGTAAAAGTTTCATACACACCTATACCATTTTCACTAACTGTGTGTGTCATGTTTTCAAAGATGATGGGCTGCTCTCTCTTCAGGTCCTCTAAGAGAAATATTTAAAGAGCATCTCAAAAATTCAAATGTAATAATCTTTAAATAAATAAATAAAAATACTACATGGACTATTGTAATAATATAGTGTGGGATAAAGCTTCAACAGAATGCATTAGTTACGTTATAATAATTCAGTTTACATAAACACAATACAAATGACAAGAATGATACATTCTTAATGCAGAATGTTAAATAATTAGGTACTTTTTTTAGAAGACCAAGCTGTTATCCCAATTGCCGGGAATATTGTCAAACCGCATAGTTACTGTCAGGCGTCATGCCAGGCGTGGGTTTATTTATCATCTGGCAACCTGGCATGAGCCTGACGTCACGGCTGGATCCAAAAGGCTGAGCGCAGGCGCGATCGTGTCGCAGATATTATTACTAATCGGTCCTGCAGATTGGATTCAGCCATGAGCTGCGTTTTAAAAGCGAGCTGCGCGAATCATTCATCGCCGAGTCATCGTCACAGTAAGCCGCTGTTTTCCATCTCTTAGCCCGGCGATCGTTATGTTCTGCCACAGCTCATGCTGCTGATAGGGGGCGTTTTGACGGGGTTTTAGTAGACACGTGGACTCCATCTTTACACGCTAGGCACGTCCCGAGGCTGGTGCATATATCCCGCACTTAAGGGCACAATTGGGGATTGCGCCTGTGGGTGCCCGGACCAGTCTCACTCTTTTGGTGCCAGAGAAGGTGAGGGACGATGGTATCCACCGGCGGTGTATGGTCAGGAGACCGGAGGTAACCGGTTAGGGCTTAATTTTTCAGTGTAGGGACAGTTAGCTGCTACTCTGCGCCGCCCAGACCCCTTCGGCACCTGCTGTGCTCCCAGTGTGGTTGTCCAGAGAGCACCAGACCTAAAGGGTCCACATGGGGATACTGCAGGTTCGCTTCTGTCATAGGTGGGTCGTTGCTCAGGGCCTGTCCCTGCACTGCACCCTGCCAGACCTCGTTTGGTCTCCCCTTGTCCCGTGGTTGGCCGGTTCTGGACATCTGGCCGTAAAAACAGTTTCCACATAGGTGTGGTTGGTTGGACCTGTCTGCCGGCCATAAAACCATGTCCACTTCACCTTGGGATATGTCCTAAGCCGTCCCCACGCATCCTAGCCTTAAGGGTTTGCCATTTTGGCTTTTTGGATTAATTTTTGGGCTTTTATTTGTTACGTTGCTTCCGTTCTTTTTAGTTCCCTTATTTACTTTAAATAAAGCCTACCCTTATTCTTGAAGATGTCTGCGTATGGATCCTCCTTTACACCTCGCCCCCCATATCATGACAGTTACACTACACTCTATATATGTTTATGCAACATAATCAGCTGTCACAAGTAATGAGAAAAGCCATATAAGTAAGTGCCCAAAATCATTTATACTTCTGTTCCCTTTAAGCTGACAGTTCTCAGATCTTTGAAGCAAAGATGAACAAGATCATTCGTTCTACATATTTTCATCTCCATATCACCGTATTTTTCGGACCATAAGGAGTACTTAAAATCCTTTAATTTGATCAAAAATTGAAAGTTCGCCTTATAATTCGGTGCGCCTTATGTATGAATTTTGGTTGTGCTTACTGACCAATTTTATGTGGTACATGGTGCTCAAAAATCTGTCAAAATGTTTTAGAATGGCTTTATTAAGTAACGAAGCCGCACCACCTGATGGATTTTTGGAGCATTAAGACGACCGTAGTTAGTGGCATCATGGAGTAATGCATAATGTACTTCAACATAATATTATGGTGTGTTTATTAGGACCCCAAAATGGCACCTGTTAAGAGACGTTAGACAGTTAGATATCAGTGTCAACAGGTCGTTCAAAGTTAAATTGCGAGCTATGTGGGAGCATTGGATGACAGAAGGCGAACACAAACTCAGTGGCAAGTTATGTCACTATCTGCCAATGGATCGTGGATGCCTGGGCTAGGGTATCAGTCTCAACTATTGTCCGAGCTTTCACGAACAGCGGAATCATCACTAAACAAATAAGTAACAGCAATCAGACTCGGATAATGACGAGAGAAATCTGGACATGCTTGATGCTGAAATCGCCCAGCTGTTTACCTCAGACACTGAGGATGAAGAATTTGATGGATTTTTGGAAGAGGAATGAACTGAAAAAGTGAGTGTATTGTTTTGTATTTTATGTTACAATTGAACAATGTTGAGTGTTATTGTGAATGAGTTGAATAAAATTTGACTTTTCTGACTGTTTCGTTTTGCTGAATGCACTTTATAATCTGATGCGCCTTATGTATGAAATTAAACCCACTCATTGATACTGCACTTTATAATCCGGTGCGCTTTATAGTCCGGAAAATATGGTAATCGCTTATGTCTCTTACAGTTCATAGCACTTCCATCTTCGTACATACTTTAGTTACTTCATGCATTAAGTATTATCAAGAATGCATTAAGAATTATCAACTGCATCAATTTCAAGATTTTGCTTCACACTTTCAGGGTACTTCATAATCTACACCTCAGTAAATCATTGTACCTCTTGGCTGCTTAACCACCATGGGATTTAGATTTTGTCTCTGGAACGCCCTACCACAAACCATCCGTAACACTGTCTCTCTGCCTTCATATCCTAATTTAAGACAACACCTCTTCAAACAGGCTTACTCTGTCTGTTATAAATGTCCTATTAAAATTGTCTTTATCTTTTACTTTTTAATCTAAATAATTGGTATGGTGGATTTTTATCTGCTTTTTAGTGTTATTTTCTCTTACACTGTGATTACTTTATATTACATGATTTCTACTGTAAGGTTTACTTGAAAGTGTCTTGAACGGTGTCTCCAAATATAGTGCATTATTATTATTATTAGTAGTAGTAGTAGTAGCATGTAGAGACCATTTCATTCATAAACCCCCAAATAGGCAAATAACAAAAATGCAGTTAACAGCATTATTAAAATGATTGGATGTAACATTGTCACTAATTTTTCTGAAATGTTGAAACCATACAAACACATGCTTCCACTTCCAAACATCAACACTGACTTGAATTTCCAAAGAGCTTATGTAGCTTCTCTCAGTGGTTAATTTCTGATACATCCTGAGCCCCAGTAGGGTATTTATGTTGGTAGTGTGGTAATTAAAATATTCATATGTTGCTTTTTCATATTATAAGTGCATTAACCATTGTTCAAAAATAAATTACTCTATTAGGCAGTGACTTGTTTGCACAGATTGTGATTGCATACATTGTGTACATAAAATGGCACCATTTTTAACCCTAGTGCTGCAACGAGAATATTAAACAACATTCTGCCAAACTAACAGACGCTTTTACATCCTGGATGTGCCACAGAATATTGGATTCCCATTGTACCTTTTACATTCGCTCAGTAGTGGCTGTAATATTCTAATCAGCTTGGTGCACTGAAGGGACTGCTTATCTGATAGGAGTAATTGGTTTGAATAACTGTGTTTTAGTCACATTCGAATTCTTCAGCAGGTGACAGAAACTGTTATATCAGAGTGGTCTAGCTGCTATTTGAGCTGTGAGGGGAACAGGGACTCAATGTAATATAAACATGGCTTGAGTTATGAATTAGAAAATGTGCAGCAAACCTATGTAACATTAACTGGTAATCATTTCATAGACATTCTACAATGACTAAGATGCTGTTTCATCTAGTTCAACAACATGTTGTTTTACTGATATTCTGCTAAACGCTATCGTCTCAGGTTGTCTGTCTGCTGCACAAATCAGTTCTTCTTGTAAGACCATTCATTCTACATCTAATTTAAGCTCTTCAGCACATCATGATTAATTTAAGCAATAATACAGGAGGGGGGTACTATAACATGAGATACAGGTGCTGGTGTGATTCAGTGAAGCACAAGGCTTCAGGCCGAGTGATGAAGAGCAGAACACCAATGTCAGTATCCCACATTATAGTACAACATCAAGTGTATTGTTATGATTATACCACAATCCCATTATAGCCATTTATTGTTAGATTTTAAGATATTACATAGTATTGGCAGATCATGTGACTTCAAAATAATAGCAGTGTGTTTAAAAACATGAGTTGAGCACAAAATATTTAAAATAGTTAATGTAATAGTTAATTAGTATAACAGAACAATGCACACTGTTTACTAAATCAAAACATAAAGAGAAATGTATATAATTCTTAACTACTTTAAAAAAAATTAAGATTGGGTTGTTCAAAAGAATAGCAGTGTCTGAATTTGTCTTTATAAACTCAAAATATTATTAGGATCCACGCCAGGTCTGCTCCAACTAGCACTGACAGCCTGGCATGGAAATGATGTCACAGCTGAACCCAGCGAGGCATCTGCGTCCTGCGCATGTGCGGTTAGCGATGGCGAGCGCAGATAATCAGCTCCATCACATTGGGTTCAGCTGTCACCGGCTACTTAAGGAAACCACGCAAATCAGACATTGCGGGCCATTGCTTAACGTAAGACCTGTCTATGTTTGTTGGTCCAGCGACCATACAGGTTTGCTGCGGCTCTTAGCCGGTGTGGGGCATTTTTTGATGGGGTTTTTAGTTGACCCATGGCTTCCATCTGTGCACGCTAGTCCCGAGCTGATGCGTTGCGTCCCGCATATGCTGCACAGTCGTGGGATGCGCAACAGGTGCACGCACCAGTCTCGCTCATGACGCCAGAGAAGGTGAGGGATGAAGGTACCACCCTTCCTTTGTAGAGGGAGGGTGGAGTAAGGCCAGGAGGCCTGAGGTCATGTGAAGGCGTAGCACGCTAGTGTAGGGACAGCCCGACCCCTCTCAGTTCACCCTGCGCTACCGCTAGGGCATGCGATGATGCAGGCGGCATCGCTCGGGCCCTGTGCCCTCGCAGCATCCTGCTGGCCCTCGCTGGGGCCTCCCCTTCATCCCAGTGGTTGGTAGGTTTGGTACATGCCGCTGTAAAAATGGGTCCCCATGCTGTGGTTGGCCAGGCTGGTACGCTGGCCATAAAACCAGGTCTGCGTCACCTTGGATGTGTCCTAGTTGTCACTGTGTGCCGTAGCCCAGTCTGCCCTCTGGGTTTAGCCAAATAGGCTTTTTGGTTTCATTTTTGGCTTTGCTTATGTGATTTTGCTTTTGTTTCCTTAATTTTCTTATTTTACATTCAATAAAGCCTACCCTTATCCATGTTGTTTTCTGCACGTAGGTCCTCCTGTCCACCTGTACCATCCCCCCCCCCCCCCCATATGACAAATATGTACTTTTTTTTTTTTTTTTTTTTTTTTTAGGATTTAGCCTTCCTGTGAATCAATAACTTAATATTTAGTTGCATAACCACCATTTTTTAGAACTGCTTCACTTCTCTGTTGCATAGAGTCAATCAACTTCTGCCACCTGTCAACTGTCAAACTCCCATAATCCATCCCATCCGATAGTTAATTTGCATTTATTTGTTCTACCTCAGAAACAGCATTTTTGATGTTACCCTACAAGTTTTCTATCGGATTAAGTTACAGGGATTGGACTGGCCACTCCATAACCTCAGTTTTGTTTGACTGGAATCACGATTTTGCTCATTTACTATTGTGTTTAGGGTCATTGTCTTGATGAAACACCCATTTCCTCTTCAGCATAAGGCAACATGGTCTCTCTTCAATTATTTTGATATATACAAACTGGTCCATGATCCCTGGTATGCGGTAAATACGTCTGGCACCATAGTAAGAGAAACATGCCCATACCATGATGCTTGCTTCACTGTCTTCAGAGTGTACTTTGACTTGAATTCAGAGTTTGGGCTCGTATGATGAAGTGTCTGTGGCCCTTGGACCCAAAAAGAACAATTTTACTTTAATCAGTCCACAAAATGTTTCTTCATTTCTATTAAGCCAGTTGATGTGTTCTTTGGCAAACAGTATCCGCTTCAGTACATGTCTTTTTTTACCAGTGGTACTTTGCGGGGACCTCTTATTAATAGATTACCTTCACACAGTGGTCTTCTAACTGTCACTGTACTCAAAGGTAACTTGAGACTGTCTTTGATCATCCCGGAGCAGATCATTAGCTGAGCCTTTGCCAATCTGGCAATTCTTTGATCCATTCGAATGGTAGTCTTCTGTTTTCTTCCACTTCTCTCTGCTTTGCGTTCCATTTTAAGGCATTGGAGATCATCTTAGCTGAACAGCCTATTATTGTTATATAAGTTTTACCCTCAACTCAACTTTTTAATAAAAAGTATGCTGTTTTCAAGGAAAAATGCAAGTACAACATGTGCTGGCTTCACCCTTAAATAAGGGCTACCTGATTCACACGTTTCTTCACAGAATGATTGACCTCACTAATTGAACTCCACACTGCTATTATTTTGAACACACCCCTTTCAATTAATTATTCGAAATACACAAGATTCAAGAGCATGCATATGATAAATCCTGTGTCTATTGGTTTTCTAAGAATCTACTGCACTACCTGTTAAATTGTTTCTTGTATGGTAATATAATTTATAACAAAAACAATGAATAAACTGGTTAGTCATATTGGACTGCTATTATTTTGAACACTACTGTACCTCCTGAAAACGGCAGTTCTTAACCTGGGTTAAGGCTTCTTTTGCCAGTGAATTCTGGAAGAGACTCCAGATCATGCCAGGGAATTCACAGGGCGCAGGCGATCCTTTACCTCGAATGGGATGCTAGTTTATTAGTGGACTAGATAGGGCCACCATCCTGTCTTCCCTCCCTCAGCGATAGCCCCTCCTACACGTGAGATGCCCAGTCCAGACAGAAGATACTACTGATACTCAAACTCAGGTCACAGCGAGGAAGGCAATAGATAAATGAATTGAGAAAACTAATATACAGCAGACCTCAGGCTCTTTCATCCATATTTATAGGTCATGTTTTAAATAAATTTGGATTTAGTGTAATGTTACTGTTTTAGTTCTGTTCAAATAAGGATCCTCTTTTAGCTTCGCTTATCCTGCACAGGGTCATGGGGGAGGGTCTGGAGTCTGATCTGGAATTCAGTGACTGTGCACAGAGGTACATCACAGGTTTCTGTAAAGCTATTATTCACTGTTCACATCACAAACCTAAATAGAGCTAATTAAATAAATTTTGCATAGTGTTAAAATGAGAGCCGTAGACTTTCCTTGCTTTTTAGAAAATTATAGAAGTAGAGCTGATGTGAGGAATCACTGATATGTGCACTGCATCAGTGTGTGCCTAAAACAGGTTATCCACAAAAATAATCACATTACATTACATATATTGGCTTTTTATGGTGAGTGAGTATTATTATTTTGACCCTGCACTGTTTGGTGCATTGTTTTCTGGAATGTGTTTACATGCGTAGTGATGGTATCATTTTCCTGATCTTGTAGTAAATTGACTGTTGACTTGCTGTGTTCTCTAGAATATAAAGTGGTGAGTAGAAATGAAACAAGGCAGCATTATACATAACCTCATGCTGCTTTCAGCATGGCTAGGAATGAAAATCCAGTTATAATGTACTGACAGCTCCTTCTCAGGTCTGAGGCAGCTGGTCAGTGGCGATGGAAGCACCAAATCGCTGTGAATGTAGGCTGACTGGCCTGAGCTCTCCCCTAAGCCCTGTGCACTAATTAATCTGTTTCACGCCTGACTAAGGATCCAGGAATCCAATTGAATATTTAACAGTCGAGTGCGGTTGCCACGGCACCTGCAGGAATGACGGAAACTTCTAGCACCGAGGGAATGAGGATGTGGCCTTTGATTCGGCACGTAGTATGCCTGCGTCTCCTGAGCCCACCATAATCTAAGTGCTTCACTTCAGGCAATTGGTTAATAAAATGCAGTAGATGCATGACATTGCTGCTACCATGGATTCCAGTACAACCTGCTGTGTTTCAGGTGTAGAAGTCATGCATCTAAATCAAGAATTTCAAGAGTGCATTTGTGACCCGCTAGGGCAAAACCCAGCATAAGTCGCAAATTGTGCCTTTGAGTTAGAGCGAGTTAAATTATGATAAGTGACAAAAATGCACCCCCAATCGATTTTGAGATTTTGACGGAAATTGCAAGCTTATACCATAATCTATCCATCAAATCCATTT
>JAVSBU010067969.1:0-13813 GCA_033118015.1 Loricariichthys derbyi
TTTGAAGGACAGTAACAGGTGCAAACATGTAACTCTTTTGTATCGGTTGTGAATAAATAGTTGCCACTATTTAGGTTCCAACCCTCGTATATGGGTTTAACTTTCTGCAACGTGTGACAAAAATACTGAAGTTTTTCACGATATTCTTATTTTTTGGGATGTACTAGTATACCAGGGTGGCACCATGGTGGTTAGCACTGAGATCCCTGGTTTGATCCTGACCTCCATTCACATTCCAAAGACATGCATATTAGGTAAATTGGTGTTTCTAAAGTGTTAATGGATGCACCCTGTTTAGGGTTGTTCCTGCCTTGCACCCTGTGTCCACCGGCTCATCTGTGACTCTGACCAGGATAAGTGGAAAAGACACTGAATTAATGAATTAATATGATATATTGAGGTTGAAAGTTTGAATAAGCATATTAGATATTTTCCATAACTTCAATCCAATGCTAAGTGTGCTACCACGTGAGCTCTAAATCAGAGGCTCCGCCCCTGGGAGCTTGTCATGGGTAGAAATCCTTCTCACTTCAATTAGAGGAGAGCCAGAGAGAGGAGACGCTGAGACGCTGAGAAGGAGGCGGTGTGAAGGTTTCTGCTGGGTTGCTGTAGCTAAGCACAAGCTTAAGGGAAGTGTGTAAGATTTTGGCCAAACCGAGGACGTCGTTTGTTGGGAAACTTCATCAGAAAGTGGGCTGCTAACTTCAGAACCATGGGCTCCAGGTGGAATCGCTCAAAGGCGGCGAGAACTTTGTTCCACGCCGTCTGCTCACTTTTCTTCAGCCTGTTTGTGCCTCGGAGCTTCGGGTTCAACTTAGATGTGGAGAACCCGGCTGTATATAGCGGACCAGCACACAGTTATTTCGGGTATTCTGTGGACTTTTATATGGCCCAGTCTGTAAGGTAAGTGTGCAAAGAAATGCTTAAAACAAACAAACATCATGTTATTTAGAAACTGTGATCCAATTGTGTCCTTGAAATTTGGATTATCATGACTACTAGAATAAATAGTTGTTGACTATATTTTGTTAAGAACAAAGATTTGTTTTAGGAGAGAAAACTTTCATGTTGTTTTGTTAAACTCTAAATTGCTAGGAAAACTATAAACCAGTAACATTTCTATCAATACCACACTGTAGGTCAGTAAGGATTTGAACATCCTGCTCATAGTACTGTGAGACTGTGGTAGCCTAGTGGTTAAGGTGTTGGACTATGGACCACAAGGTCTAGGGTTCAAATCCCACCTCTCCCAAGGTGTCACTGTTGGGTCCTTGAGCAAAGACTGTAAGAATGCATCAGTTGTAGGTCGCTCTGGATAAGGGTGTCTGCTAAATGCTCTAAACCTAAATAAAATGAGCCAAATACTATTAAAAGTGGATTTTTTTTCTCCTAAAGAGTATAAAACAACCACAAAGTCAGCACTGATCATTTCTTAACCACTGAAGTCTTTAAAATGCTCAAAATGTTCTTGAGCAGACCAGAGCTTAACTCTTAATGGTAAGGACACTCAGCAGGGGATATGTGAGCCACCTCACTACTCCCAGAGAGGTGTCACCCAATTGTTTCCAAACCAAGCCGAATATGCGAAGAGCCATTCACATTAAAACCCGGCTCCACAGTTGGGGAGTGTCAGTCTTTTAAAAGTAGAGGAGTCACAGTGGGTATACTGGTAGAAGGCCGTTAGAAATGCAATTTCCAGGAAAAAAGATGATGAGGAAGGCCAAAGAGGAGATCGAAGTAGTTGGAGTAGAGGAGGATAACTTGCTGTGGCGACGCCTGAAAAGGGAAAAGCCGAACGAAGAAGTCTCTTAAAAGTGAGCTTCGCTGTTTGAGCCACCTCAGTACTCCTAGAGAGGTGTCTCCCAGTTGATTCCAGTCCAAGCCCAATATGTGAAGAGCCATATACATCAAAGCCCAGTTGGGGAGAGTCAGTCTTTTAAAAGTTAGCTTCGCAGTTTGCTCAGGGTGACCCTAAACAATGAAGCGTGCCTCGTCCGCTACCCCTGTCTCTCCCCCACAAAGCCCTTTCCCTGATGGAAGTGATGTCAGTATTTCATCAAGCCACACGGTGAGTTGGAGCAGGGGAAAATGTGACATCATGGGGCTTCACCTCAGGAGGAGGGAATGCAGTTTCTGTAATTGCCCCCTTATTGCAGGTGCTTTATCCAGTCTTTAAAATGCTCCTGAGCAAACGAGACTTTAACTCCTAAGGGTAAGGGCACTCAGCAGGGGATATTTGAGCCACCTAAGTACTCCCAGAGAGGTGTCTCCCAATTGTTTCCAATCCAAGCCCAATATGTGAGGAGCCATAAACATCAATGGCCAGCTCCACAGTTGGGGAGAGTCAGCCTTTTAAAAGTGAGCTTCACTGTTTGCTCAGGGTGACCCTAAACAATGAAGCGTGCCTCGTCCACTACCCCTGTCTCATTCCCACAAAGCCCTCGTTTGGTCCTTTCCCTGATGGTGATGTCAGTATTTCATCAAGCCACACGGAGTAGGAGCAGGGGAAAATTTTACATCACGGGGCTTCAGGTCTGGAGGAGGGAATGAAGCTTCTGTAATTGCCCCCTTATTGCAGGTGCTTTATCCACTTAGTGTCACTCATTCATCTAAATTTCCACATATCCTTTATAATAATGATTATTTCTATACACAGATGGGATTGTGTGGAGGATATGAATCACACACGTTTGCCTCGCATGCGCATGTAATCGAGTTTTGGAAGTTTTGCTTGTCCTATTTATATCCCACTGCTTATTCCCCGTGCTGAGTCACAGACCACCAACTCATTTAGCTCTATGCCAGTGTCGGGAAGACCCTTTTGCTCACTTCAGGTTTTGGGAACGGTGCTACGTCATGTCTCCACTGGGCAGTTTCATTGCTTTTGTTGTTCTTAGGAACAACCACTCAGCAGACAGCTCGGGTGAAGTGGTGGTAATTGCTTAACCTGTAGATAAGTGTCCCTGAACAATAAGAGTTCTGTGCTCTGCTCAAGGTACTGCTCTGGGCCCCACTTTAATTTCTGACATTTTCTGGTTATTCATGTGTTTTGGAAGAAAAGCTTAATTCATGCACAGGCAGTATGGGTTAATGAACTAACTGTAGACTTGTCAGGGGTTTCAAAAATATCTCAAAAATGTCCACTGGTGCACTTTGGTGCAACGTTCCTGGTGGGATACACACTGTAGAATAAATTAAAGGCATCACCCCAAAGGGCAAAGTCCTTTTCAGAGTGAGATTTCACATCTTGTAGTAGCTTTGCCATGCTGAATTCTTTACCAGACCTGTACTAAATACAGTTCATCATGTAAGCATGGTCACTGCTGAGATTGTAATCATTAACCAGCACCATCGTGGACTAGAGCTCAACAAACCACCACTTCATCCCACAGGTATTTTCCTGCGTCTTTAGAGCTTTAGAGTCTTTGCTTTAAGTGGCTCCACTTTCCACTGTCTTTCTTCTCAGGCTAGGTCTCCCCCGCTCTTGACGACTGATTAATGTAATTTTGTCGACCCCGTAGCTTTCTTTTATCCTCTTCCAAGTGTGCACTTTTGTCAATTCAGAAATGAGCAATTGATTGGGATTACCTCATTCAGACGGGAGGGTGTGAGTGGTTATATGCTACCTTGTGAGAGTATGAGGTAAATCTCTCCTTCCTGCCACCCTCTGTTAATGTAATTCTGCATGGTCTTTTAAACCCCTCACCCCTCTCCCATATTTCAACCCCCCACATGCCCCACCTCGCTGATTCGCGTGAGCCGTGAAGTCACGACAAGAGTGGCAGCTGCTCTCCTACCGTTACTTCATCTGAGCTTTACATTCTACACATCATCAAGCATAGAAGTGGATATGAGGCTGACAAAGGTGTTGGAGAACGAGTTGGAGTCTACTGTATGAACGTGTTTGAAACACTGAACAAGCAACTGCAGCGTGGTTCTGTCCAGGTTCTGTTCTGCGTTTCCATTTATAGCATAGCAGATTTCGTCCAGAGTGAGATGAGGGTTGAGGCTTTTTCAAGCACCCATTTGCAGAACCAGGGTTTGAACCATAAGGTTGGTTTTCAGTGCCTTGACCACTGAGCCACCAGTGTAACCTCCTCATTATAATATCAGAAAGTTCAAACAAAGCCAGAGTCTTTGGCTGTATAGGAACTTTGTGTTGTGGTTGTTGGGAGTGGCTCTTCTCCAAACCTCTGCCAGCGACAGGAGCCAGTTGTTGAGGACTTCGAATCTTCCTTGCTGGAGACTCACATATGAAACTGCATTTGGGTTGGTGACAGGTCATGGAGTTTGCTTCCGTGTGGCCATGTATGCCAGTGTGAGTTGTTATGCTGTTTGTAATTAAATTTCCCACCATGCAGACCACCGAGGAAGACCGCCTAAGGGAGAGTTTGCTAGCTAGATTGGTGTGACATCGCAAGCTCAGTCGTTTTAGTCTTAATTTATGGTTTTGCGTATGGGGTGGACTGTTTGTTCCATTCAGGGTAGTTCTTGATTTTCTTTGCTGTGTGAAATCCTCACTCGATGTTCACTAGGTGTTCTCTGATGTCAAACATTTGCCCTATAGGGAGGAAATACCGGATTGTTTAGGATAAACAATTTGGGCTTCAGAACTACTTAATATCCAGCAGTTTAAGTGATAGAGGAAAAAGTCATTAATTATGTGGAGGAGTAGCACATTCCAGTCTGTCTGCACAGCATGTAGATAACGAAAGAGCTCTTTGGCAGGAACGGGTCAGAGATCAGGGTATGAACTTTGGCTGTGTTCTTGAATGGGGGAACATTTTTGTAATGGAAATATTCATTTAGATTTAGCAGGAGTGACAAATATGCATTGTATTCAGTTTGCAGTGATTCTTTACATTTAAAAGACTGGATTCATTCTGAGAAGAGGATTTGAAAGCCTGTGTATTGAAGGCAGATATGTGGATAATTGTGAATGAGAAGCTTGTTTGATTCAAGAATGTACTACCATGCATTTCTTATCTGGTTCTTTGTTTGTGAGAAACCATGCCATCATTATCATGCATATTTTGACCTTCTGGCACATGATGCTTTAGGACAATCTTCACTCATGTACCCATTCTGAGACAATGTTATTAAACCAATTCCACGTCTCTTATTATAGTGGTTTTAATTATTGTTTACAATTTCTTCTATTCCTATGTATTAGTCTATTATTGTCAAAGTAAAATATATTTGTATAGCACTTTTTACAATGGAGCATTGTCTTAAAGCAGCTTTATAACTATAAATTACCAGGGCTTTCAAATTATGCTGGCGCCAGGCACATTTTCCACCTACTCCACCGCTCTGTGCCGTCTACTTTTTAATTTATTCTCTGTCGAAGTAGCGTAATTCATATATTTCCCGCTAGATGTCAGTCATAAGGTGCCTGCTACATTGGCATGCCCCCCTGCTACTTCAAAACAATTTGAAAGCCCTGAGTTACCATCTAATATCTATGGCTGACAGTTTTCTCCACAGGGTTGTAACAAGTTACAGCGGTATACGGGTGGCTGTACTTTCGCTCAGAGGACTCCTTGAGTTCAAGCCTGTGTGTTCAGTGTTAATGAGTCTTCATCTCTGCCTCGTCTGAAACTCTTTTTAAGCCAGTCAGACGGTTTTATTAAAGTCAGCATTTTGACCCATCGGCAATCAATAAAATTTCAGTACGCAAAACTTCCTCCATTTGATCACATTTGTTCAACACACTAATATTTTTCATAAGTGTTATGGCTACACTCACACCAATATTCAGCCGTATACATGCAACCGTTTGTTAAAAATTCAAACCTTTATACACGTGGTCACCCACAATTGTTCACAAACGCAACTGTGTCTCTCCAACAATATAGCCTTGTAAAAACACTTAGGATGTAAAATAACTTTGGATTTTGTTTTAGAAAAATCACTTGCCTTCAAATCAACAGCATGGTAATGTTGAAGAGCAGATACAATGTCCAAGTCCTTTTTTCCCCTCGTATTCCCTCTGGTGTTTGTTCAGTATGTAAACTTAGAATATTTATAAGCCGATATTATCCACATGGTATTAAGAATGGTTTTTGTACGTAATTGCAGCTAAGGATGTCCTTATTTAAATTTCTTACAGATAATTGGCTACAGACACAGCGTTTTCTTTCCTTACATTTTTTTTTAACCTATGGTGTGAGTTCTGAGTGATGATGCTGGTTGGGGATGTACTTACAAAACAGTTCACAGCTTCGATTGGACATCCCGGAATTGATTGCCACCTTTTCCAGCGAATAGCAGGCATTCTAAGCTAAAACTTGACATAAGTCATGGGTAGCTATTGGATGGTTTGGAGTCCAAACCATGATGAATAAGCCGCGCGTTCGTCATTTTGATTGCTTTACGGCTCACAATGACGGCATCGTAAACCAATGGGCCTTTGATTAGAAGTATTTTGATTTGCTGTTTTTATGGTAGAGCAGAGCTGTTTAAGATATAGAGGTTTATCGGAAGGTAGAGCGGGAGGGTCCGTAAAGTAGAGTGGCCCGCTCTGGCAAAACCCCTCGTGGAGAAGCCTGGGCTGAGTAAACCTTTGGTGACAGTGGCAAGGAAAAACTCCCTCAATGTTATTAGGAGGAAACCTTGGGAGGACCAAGACTCATCTTACCTGGGCTTAATGGCATATGTAAGAATGAACTAAGATATCTAATTGAGTTCAAAGAAATACTTTAAACAAGCAAACTAAATTAATATAATCAGATTATTGTATTTTAAGGACCTTTAAGCACAGGGGTCTTAAGAATTAAAAAAGAATTAATTAAAACGAAGTAAAAATTGGTCCTACATACTATATATTGTGGCCTAAAATACAGAAAACTAATAGGATCAGACCTTTGGGACACCTGCTGACACAAAACTGAACCACAGTCTTGGAAAAACGAAGTGCTTCAAGTTTAGGAGACAAATATAGGAATTACTATATTGTATAGTACTGTACTGAATGTTATCATTTTGTGCTTTAATATTATTATTTACAATAACTGTACAAAAGGTCAAACCTACAGGTCTCCATCCTGTTTAACAGACCCTAATATGGACGTTAAATGGCACTGTACTCATGACGTTTGGGTGTATGTACTTTCCACAAGGTTATTTTCCATAAGTGTTGGACAATGGGCTCCCTTGTGCAGTAGCAGACGTACTTACCTGCGTTTGGAAGCTAAAGTTTTCCATATGACTCGTTTCCAATGTTTTGTTATTGACCCTGAACATAGTGTCTCTTATTTTGATGGCAGCCTGTTACTGATTGTCCATGATTGTTGACTGATTATTGCATTGTCCATGAGTGAAGTCGTATAGAAAGTCGTCTTTATTTACTCTGACAAATGTGGACTTTTATAAAAGCCTCTGTGCATCAAAGTGGTCGTAATGTCTTGTGGAAAAAGTTACACGTGCTTGGTCACGGCAGGTCAAATTGCCTGAGTGTAGTACTCGGTCTTATCCTTGGGCAGAATGGAGTCCTGGGGTGGTACTCATTTAGTTTGATTTTTATCTTTGAAATGTACTGTTTTGTTCTTTTGGACTAGATCAGAGGCTTTGACTGAGTCGATATAACAATCGCTGCATTTTTTAACCAGTTTACTGCCGTTAGTTACACCGTTTGAACAGTAGGTCACAGAGCCGAGCAATTTATGCCCTTACGATTTGTTTTCCTATGTTCTCAAGCGGTAAAAACGATTTACTACTGAGCCACAACCCTTCAGAGGTGTGAAGTTGCAATGGTGCTTTGTGAGATTTCCTGTCTGGCAGTGTGAATTGTTGTTTTTTTTAAGATGAGGCTTGGAAGTTTGCCTCACAAAATGTTGCTGTTTTGCAAAATCCTGTCAGGTTGAAATATATTATTTAAAAAAGTTTGAGAATGGTTGTTGGACCCATGTGTGTTGTAGAGATGATTAGGCCAGACATTTTATATTTCTTGTTTGGCGGATTTCTGTGATGAAAACCTGAATACGGCGGCGGCAATAAAAATAAAATTCCACTTTAGAATTTATTTTTTTTAAATTTTCAATTAGCGAACATCCAGAGCCAAACCAGTGTGCAATATATGACTAAAACATTGCATCAAATCACCCCAGCATCCAAACAGGACACCGTATCATACATTCAGAACAATATCAAAGCAAAAAAATACAAATAAATGACCGCTAAAGCTACAGCAAATGTGAGAGATGAGTTTACTCACTTTTCTGCTGGCAGATGATGTGGTGGCTTTGAGCATGCTCAGTTCATTTCAGTCTCAAAGTCTCCAATAACACCACAAAAAGTCGCTAGATTTGTCGCTAGTCGCTTTTTAAAAAAATAAAGTCGCTAATTTGGCAACACTGGTGTTATGAGGAAGCTGCTTCAGCATTTGTAAGCAGCCTCTTTCGTGAGGTCTTTGTGTCCACGATTAGCGGGTTCTTATTGCCACCTAGCGGCGTGGCGCTGATGCGCATTCAGCTTTACTTATGCCAGACGATCCTGCTGAACTGTCTGCTTAAGGCCCATTTGCTTCGTCTGCGTATGTGAAGAAGAACACAGATTTTGGTACATTCTACACATGCGTCAGTGATGACAACGGCACATAGTGATGGCGCAAGTTCTAATTGCTGTTTGCAAGATCGGCGGCAATAAAAAAAAAAAAGGCATTTTTTTTTTACCCCGAAAATGTGAAAAACTAACATCGGCGGATCCGCCAAACAAGAAACAAAAAAGTCTGGCCTTACTGTATAACAAGGCACCCAAAGACAGTCTTCTACTTGTAAGATGTGTCTCTTTATTTTTAACTTCGTCATATCGATTGTGAAGTCCTAGAAGAAGAATGTGAAGAATTAGACTGGGTCATCTGATCGGTCACCACACTGACTACCTGCTAGACCACCATCCTGATCCCCAGCTGTTCATTAATACACTAATTAAGAAAGTCTGTCACCTGAAGCATGAAGTTGAAATACAGTTGTACAGTGTTTCTCATGCAGTGTTCTGTGAATAAATTATTACAAAGTTCAACTTTCTGACAAAAAAACTAGCATAATGTTTAAAGTTCAAAAAGGAGCTGCTCAACATGACAGATTTGCTGATTCAGACGGTGGATGCCGTGCAGATACTTAATCCAATAACAGCAGAAAATCAGATTTTGTTAGTAATCCGATCGATGGATTTACATGCACTCAGTAATCAGATAGTGGGAAAGCTCTGGATTTAAATGACCCGGGCAGTAATCAGATTTCTAATTTGCAGCCAGCCAATGATCTTACAGAAGGATATGATGGGACCGTCAAACTCTATTAATTAAACAATGTCATGATCAATTTCCTTCAGCATATACAGCATTATGGAGTCCCCACAAACGTGTTTGGTAGCCTTTTTTCTGGATGTAGTCTCACGAGAAAAATATGCCATTTATTAATAGAAAAAAGCCCAAAACAACTATATTTTAGTATAAGTGGACCTGGAAACTGTTGGGTTAAACTTTCATTTATGTGTAGACTGAGAAAACTGGTTGAAATGGAAGGAATTGGTTACATGTGCTGAGAAATCCAATTACCGGATTAAAATCCAGCTCTTGGATTTCGTACCCTTTACATGCCCACTTGAATAATCAGATAAATCCAGATTATGATTGGATTAACTGCATGTAAACGCACTCACTGAAATATATAACTTTCAAATTGTCATGAAGCTCTTCAGCAGAATGTCAGGGCCGTGAGCGATCACCTAATGGAGGATGGACGTTTTGCTGGTGCAATTGGATCAGACACAACATGCACTGTGCACTTTATTAGAGACATTTACAATATTGCTCCACCTTGATCATGTAAACAGCATATTCTGGTCTAGAAATCAGAACTTTCCAGGTTCACTTATTTTAAACACTTGGCTTTATTTGTGCGCCTTTTTTTTTTTTTTTTTTTTTAATGAACTGTGTTTAGAAAAAGTACCCATGTGATCTGGCAACCAATTAAACTTGCCACAGAGTTAAACACATCAAAATGGCTATTGAAAACTTTTGTGGTTCTGAACTTATTCTTAATTTTCTCAAGTAAGTAATTTGATTACTTAATATTAAGTTAGAAGTTAAATTTGTCTGTGAAATTACTGACTGTATAAATCCTATTATTGTTCATATAAACCCAGCTGTTTCCCTTTATCTGATTACTCAAGTGCATGTAAACTCTGATCGGGTTACTGACAATTATTTTTTGCAGTTATCAGATTAAGTGAATGTAAACACACTCTTAACGGCAGTACTGAGAATTATCCACCACCCAGTTAGTACCTGAACTGTGGGGGTCTTGACCATTAGAGAACAGAGGAAAGGCATCTAAGAAAATATATAGAGAAACAAATGGACTACAGTCTGTAATTACAGAACTATAAAGTGCATCTATATGGTAAGTAGAACTGATGAAATGACTAAGTGTAGAAACAAGGCGTTTCACCTAATAGTGTTCGATAAGTTTACAGCTATTTGTAAGGAAGCTTTGGTTAGGAAGCTTTGGTTAGAAACCTATATATTTTATAGGTTGCCAAGTATAATACAATGGAGCTCCAATATAATGCGTTCAGGGGGTCCAAAGACCCGGGCCGCGATATAGGTGGAACCGCGATGTAACGGATCAAACACTAATTCGTGTGTACATGCATGTGGATATGTCTGAATTGTCAAATACGTGTACATGTAACAAAATTAATGAGTTCTGGTGTTATTGTGTTTATCACAAGTGGGCAAACAAATACAGTTTGAACCAATACCTCCTTTAAAAAGTGTGTTTGAAGCTTTTCCCATTGATTCAGCTGCCATTTCTGCATTAATCACTCGTCTCAGTTCCTGTTTGAGTCACGTGAGGCTGGAGTACTGGCTTTAACTCCGTCCCATTTCGCATACTAGCGCACTAAAGTGTGCCAGATCCCCTTATGTAATGCACTAATCTGATATACTATGCAAATTGGGATGCAGCTTTAGAATAGCATCTAGCAAGCTTGTTAGCTCTGCCCAAAATAACCCAGTATAACACCTTTTCTTCTCAAACCTCACTAAAATATGGTTCGAAGTTAGGTCAGTTTGCATTTTATATCAGTGTTTTCGTGAGTTTATATAACTTTTAAAGAAAAAAATAATTTTTATCGGTAATTTAACGAGTTTATATGACTTTAATAGGAAAAATAATGGGCTCCGCAGCACGACTGCGTTATATTGAATTTCGCGATAGAACGGATCACGATATATCGGAGCTCCACTGTACTTGCAAATCTTACTGTTCTTGGCCTACATTTTGCAGCGAACACCCCATAGTCCAGTGTTTCTATAGGGGGCATAGCTTGATAAATTTTTCGCAATTATAACAGTTTTTAGTGCTGTTGCAATATCTGGAATGATGTTAATAATAAGGGACTTGTAATACTTCGTTCTGTATTTATTTTTATGACTTATCACTGTCTCTAGGTAATGCCTCTTGTTAGACACAGTGAAGAATTATGGAATTTATTCATTCATCCATTCATTGTCTTAGCCGTTTTAATCCTGGACAGGGTTGTAGATGAGGTGTCTACTCAGTGGTACAGGGTGCAAGGCGGGAAAAACCCTAGACAGGATGGCAATCTGTACACACAGGCCACTTTACTGTAATTAATTAACAGAAAGTGTGTTTTTGAACTGGGGGAGGAAACCATCGCAGACACAGGGAGGACATGCAAATACCTCGCAAAGGACCCAATCATCTCTACCTGTGAAAGGAATTAAATTCAACTTAAACAAAACCCTGATATTAAACTGATACTTGCAGAGTATATTTTTGAAAGAAACTGCGCTTGGTGAATTTCGTGTTCTGGAACTCTATGTACCTTGTTAAGGCATGTGATTTAAGGGTATTTTAAGAGATACTTAAATTGTTAAATATAGTAGTGAAGGGGTCCTTACTAAGTATAAGAAGGGGAACGCTCTCATTTATGCTTCCTGCCAACAATCAAGCTTTGACTAACCCCTGTCCCCCTGACGTCTCAACGTTTGATTCGTAGGCATGCGACTACGTTGGACATGTCCTTTGAGAGGAAATGCTTTCGTAGTTACATTAAATACTGGCCGTGTTAAGTGGTCAGGGGAGTTTATCAGATCAACTGTAATGGGTGTGAGTTTCAGTTCAGCTATTTGCCAGGTAGTTTAGATTACATCTTTCCTTTGTAGTTGTTCATCTTGGGAATTGTGTTGCAGAAAGAACCATAGCAACTTGAAGGACTTTTTTGGTTTCTCAAAAATCTTTTGCCATCATGCTTTCGTTCTGCTCTAATCTGTGACCGTATCATTTCCATCATTTACAGACAGCTGTTGGAATAAGTCGTCTTTGTCCAGTGCCAGTTATCTTGGTAGTATCTGCTTTGCTCATCAACTGTTGGTCCATGATTTCCAGACAGTGTATGTGGTTGAGTTCTAACGAGCGGATGGGACATGCAGACAGCTGAAACAGCAGAATTCTCATTATTAGCTGATTTGATTGTAATTGCATGGCTGGTACATGCATAAAGAACTGGGTAATGCTCGCAAAAACTGGTGTGGTGTGGACCGTTAAGCGATGCTACTCTGAATTTGGTTTACTGGTGTTGATACGAATGAGATCTTTTGAGGAACTGCTTCAGATTCGTCTCTGCTGCTCATCTTAAAAGTTGGCAAAACAGTACCACAGATGAGACCTACTTTAACAGCAGGCCTCTTAATTAGGTACAGATACTTCAGTTTCCTTACAGTGCTTTCATTTAGTTCCAGAGACTGTAAGTGTTTGAGGCCAGTCGGTTCACGATGTAGAAAATGATAGAGATGTTTACTGTTGTCTTTGGACGTGTGCCTGGTTTGCTGCCATGAGCTCAGTGATATTCGTGGTATTTACGAGAGCGTTTTTTTTCTGGCATGATATCAGTTACACAGTTTATCCAGTGTGTAGTAGAGTATGACCTGAAGAGTAAAAGAACAACATATTCTTTTTATCACGAAAAGCCTCACTGGTTAAATAGAGAGATGCCTAAATTACTGAGGAAACTTAATTAATTAGTCTCTAATCAAATTGCGTGTTGGTTGTTACTAAATATTTGGACATGCAAATGGTGCAGATTGAGACTGTTGGATTTGTATACACAAGGCCCAGATGTTCCAGTCAACAGCGGTTTTAGTCTTTAGTACTTGCTCTTGGGTGCTTATTTATTTTTTTGTTTTATGGTGGAATTCAGAGACTGATTGTGGTGCCACTTGTATGCTGTTTTACTATTTTTCTTTTTAATAATACTTACATTTTTGTAAACCATCTCCAGCTTGAACCACCCACTTCACACAGTCCTCATTGAAGGTCTAGGGTTAAGTTTAACTGTCCAATTTGTGTAATTTTGTGATCAGAAGTGAGCAGTGGATTCTTGCATGCCACTCTGCTTCATATGTTCATGGTATGCAGTTCCCTATGAAGTGTTATTTTAGAAATTGGTTGTACAGCACCCATGTTGACTTCTAGAAGTAATTCTCGCCTGGAAGCAGAGCAATTTTTTTCCTAAAATGTGACACACGTCTGGTTCCTGTTCGATAAGGCCAGACTTTTTTAATTGTTTGGCGGATCCGCCGATGTTAGTTCTTCACATTTTCGAAAAAAAATAAAATTGGAAAAATCAGCTTTTTTTTATTGCCGCCGATCTTGCAAACAGCAATTAAAACTCGCGCCATCATTGTGTCGTCGTCATCACTGACGCATGCGTAGAATGTACCAAAATCTGTGTTCATTGTCACAAATGCATGCACAGACGAAGCAAATGGGCACTAAGCAGA